>JASANB010004955.1:0-80760 GCA_030248155.1 Sabatieria punctata | reverse complement strand
TCATACATGTAGCTGGGTTTTCGGCTGTGGGGGTTTTTTACATATCCAAAATAGGTTTTCATGACTATTTCCAAATGTGGTTTCATCGAAATTTTTTTGGTGTCCAATAGTGGGTTTTAGCGACCTTTTTTTGGGCTCAAAACAGGGTTTTGAGGACTAAAAATCCGGTAAAAATCCTGTCAGAAGTGCAAAAATTCCCTATAAAACCCTATTTATTGGTTTAAAATGTGCAGAAAATCCTATTTTTTATTAAAAACGTGCAAAAAACATGTTTTTGCTTTAAATCATGCAAAAAAAAAGCTCTATTTTACTCGACAGAATAGAGCTAAAATGCGTATCTGGAACCCTATTTAGAGATTTTGAAACAAAAATTAGGGCACTGAAACCCTGTTTAGGGCTTTGAAACCCAAATTAGGGGTCCGGAACCCTACTGTGGGCCTCCAGTAACCATCTTTAGTCTCTTTGAAACCCAAATTAGGTTTCCGGAACCCTAATTGGGCCTCCAGAAACCCTGTTTAGTCTCTGTGAAACCCAAATTAGGGTTCCGTAACCCTATTTAGGGTTTTTGAAACCCAAAGTAGGGTTCCGGAACCCTATTTAGGGTTTAAGAAAACCCAAATTAGGGTTACGGAACCCTATTTAGGGTTTCATAAACCCAAATTAGGGTTCCGGAACCCTATTTAGGTTTCAGAAACCCAAATTAGGGTTCCGGAACCCTATTTAGGTTTTCAGAAACCCAAAACAGGGTTTCGGAACCCTATTTAGGGCTTTTGAAACCCAAATTAGGGCTCGAACCCTATTTAGGCTTTCAGGTACCCAAATCAGGGTTTCGGAACACTATTTAGGGTTTCTGAAACCCTAAATAGGGTTCCGGAGGCATTACTTTGGGTTTCTGAAACCCTAAATAGGGTTCCGGAACCCTATTTTGGGCTTTTGAAATGCTAAATTACGGTATATAAGTCTTGAAACCCTGAATTTTAGCAGTTTGTAACCCAAAATAGGGTTTCAGAAAAAACCCCCCCCAGAATTCGGCTGGGGGGGGGTTTTTTGCCGAAAATCGGGCCTGGGGGGGGGCTAAACCCCCCCAAAACCCCCCCTCCTACATGTATGGCTGAACTTATGATTGAACAGTGCACGTCGATTTATCCATAGAATGATTGCTTGGATGCTAAGGATTCCGAAAATATGACTATCGTTCCGTTTCGTAGCTGTTTCACGCACTTTTACCCTGATATGCTGCCCTGGCCTAAAAATAGTCACCACAAACACTGTAGAAATGCGCGAATTTCGGAGAAATGAGGACGAAATTTCAACATGTCTTGAATACGATTTGTAGAGCGGACTGAGAGCTTTCGATCGGTATAGAGCATGACCTCCCAGCATAAAATTTTCTTCTGAGGTCTTTTGCATTTTTGCGTTTTGTCCGCTTTTTATCATCGATTTTACTGAGTTTTCGGCACGTAACTCTTTTGTCTGAGCACATAGGGCAATGGGTGTGCCACCAAACGGTGGCCCACGTCCGTGCGCATTCGGCAGTGTGCAAGACGGCAGGCTGCGATCACTGTGTGTGGTGCGCCTAACCGAAATGTTCCGTCGGTCTGGATTTTTTGACTACTTGGCAGTTTTTCTGGTAAGCTGAACAAATAATTGAACTGCGCGTCTATTTACCCACAGAATGAATCGATTGGATGCTAAGGATTCCGAAAATGTGATTATCGTTCCGTTTTGTAGCTGTTTCACACACTTTTCTCCCGATATGCTGCCCTGGTTTCAAAACACTTACCGCGAACACTGCGGAAATGCGCGAATTTTGGAGAACTGAATAGAAAATTTGAAATGTGGCCAATATGAAGTGTAATTATTGCAGAGTCCTTCTGATTGGTGGGTAATTTTGAAATGTCATCCGCTTGTTGCTTCAGAAACAGAACAGGCGTATCATGCATATTTCAGTGTTAGTCTGCAATTGTTCATTGCAGGATTTGTTAGCTAGTTAGTGACAATCCAGAAAACTGGCTTGCAGACGGTTCAGTTGCATAGCACGCATTTGCAGATTATCAAACAAATCAACACTACCTTCGTATGCTTGGTAGACAAGGGATTCAAAGGTGTCTGTATACTGTAGGACACACCTTGTAAACCCATTCAGGCTCTCCTGCTCAGCAGCGCGAGTATTTTCCTTGATTTCCACTGTGTTTGCAAGCAAAAACACTGGCAATTTTTTCAAAATCAAGCAAAGCCTGCGTCTAAACAACAACTGAAGCCTGTCACACGGCACACACAGCCCAGACCATGCACAGGTGTGGAACATCGCTTAGTAGCACTTTCACCCCTACAGGAGCAGATAAGAAGGAGTTACAGACAGTATAATTAAAAAAATCTAGAGAATTATTGGCGTGAAAAACTGGGTTTAGAAGAATAAAAAGACCGAAATTTTCGCGCTTCCCACTGCGCATGACGGCCATGTAATGCACAATTCGGAAGGACTCTGCAATTATTACACTTCCTATTGGTCACATTTTCAAATTTTCTATTCAATTCCCCGAAATTCGCGCATTTCCACAGTGTTCGCGGTGACTATTTTGAGACCAAGGCAGCATATCGGGAGAAAAGTGCGTGAAACAGCTATGAAACGGAACGATAATCACATTTTCGGAATCCTTAGCATCCAATCAATCATTCTATGGGTAAATGGACGCACAGTTCAATTATTTGTTCAGCTTACCAGAAAAACTGCCAAGAAGTACAGGGTGTCTCAAAAAAAATGATCACATTTCTTTTTACTGCCATTTCCGCAAATTTTGACCAAACAGGCTGAAATTTGGACTATAGGTGCCAAAATTCGGGGAATTTTATGTGTTAAAATTTGGTGCACTAGGCTTGACTCATTCACGAGAAATTTCAAAAAAAGTGAAATTTGTTAAATCAATAGTGAAAGCTGGTCACCAAAAAAATGATAAACTTTCGTTTCACTGACATTTCCGCAAATTTTGACCAAATAGGCTGAAATTTGGATCATAGGTGCCAAAATTCGGGGAATTTTATGTGTTAAAGTTTGGTGCACTAGACTTGACTAATTCTCGAGAAATTTCAAGAAAAGTGAAATTTGGTAATTTCAATAGTGAAAGCCGGTAACCGAAAAATGGAAACATTTCCTTTTCCTGTATCCTTTCTAATTTTTGTCGGAATTTGATGAAATTTGGAGAGTAAACGCAGAAGTTCAGGGTAATTCGTGTGTAAAAAGCTGACGCATGAACTCCAACGCTATCGTCAGAGTTTAGGCGATAATGTAATGTTTCCATTTTTCGGTGACCGGCTTTCACTATTGAAATTACCAAATTTCACATTTTTTTTTAAATTTCTCGGGTTTGAGTCAAGCCTAGTGCACCAAACTTTAACACATAAAATTCCCCGAATTGTGGCACCTATGGTCCAAATTTCAGCCTATTTAGTCAAAATTTACCGAAATGGCAGTAAAAAGAAATGTGATCATTTTTTCGGTGACTGGCTTTCACTATTGAAATCACCAAATTTCACGTTTTTTGAAATTTCTCGGGATTAAGTCAAGCCTAGTGCACCAAACTTTAACACATAAAATTCCCCGAATTGTGGCACCTATGTTTCAAATTTCAGCTTATTTGGTCAAAATTTGCGGAAATGGCAGTAAAAAGAAATGTGATCATTTTTTTTGAGACACCCTGTAGTAAAAAAATCCTGACCAGCGGAGCATTTCGGTTAGGCGCACCCCACACAGTGATCGCAGCCTGTCGTCTTGCACACCGCCGAATGCGCACGGACGTGGGCCACCGTTTGGTGGCACACCCATTGCCCTATGTGCTCAGACAAAAGAGTTACGTGCCGAAAACTCAGTAAAATCGATGATAAAAAGCGGACAAAACGCAAAAATGCAAAAGACCTCAGAAGAAAATTTTATGCTGGGAGGTCATGCTCTATACCGATCGAAAGCTCTCAGTCCGCTCTACAAATCGTATTCAAGACATGTTGAAATTTCGTCCTCATTTCTCCGAAATTCGCGCATTTCTACAGTGTTTGTGGTGACTATTTTTAGGCCAGGGCAGCATATCAGGGTAAAAGTGCGTGAAACAGCTACGAAACGGAACGATAGTCATATTTTCGGAATCCTTAGCATCCAAGCAATCATTCTATGGATAAATCGACGTGCACTGTTCAATCATAAGTTCAGCCTACCAGAAAAACTGTCAAGAAGTAGTTGAAAAAGCCAAACGGCCGGAACATTTCGGCCAGGTGCACCCCACACAGTGACCGCAGCCTATCTTGTTGCACACCGCCGAATGCGCACGGACGTGGGCCATCGTATGGTGGCACAGCCATTGCCCTACGTGCTCATACAAAAGAGTTATGTGCCGAATACCACGTAAAATCGATGATAAAAACCAGACAAATTCCAAAAATGCAAAAGACCTCAGAAGAAAATTTTATGCTGGGAGGTCATGCACTATACCGATCGAAAGCTCTCAGTCTGCTCTACAAATCGTATTCAAGACATGTTGAAATTTCATCCTCAGTTCTCAGAAATTTGCATGTTTTTCTGGAGCTATAATTGAGGGTTGCTGACCAATGCACAGTTGCTGGGCAAAAAGAGGCATAAAACAGGTACGAAACGGAAATCTGAGTACAGTTTCGGAATCCTGAGATTGTTAACTATCGTTTGGTGGGTGAGCCGCCGCGATTAGAGCAAACGTATGGGCGATAGCCGTCAAAACCTTTCGAAAAATCAGTCAGAAAATGCACCATTTTCGACTCCATTTTTGAATGGTCGCCGTTCTGGCGTATGAGCCCGCAGAACAATGAGGCTTCCACGGCTGGATTGCCCATGCAATTATCTGTGCAATGCGCCATTAGCTGGCCCTCTAGCTTGAAGGGCGCCAGAACGGTGCGCACGTTTGTCAGATGTTGCATCGTCACTACTTTTGCTAGGCAGAAAAATTTGAATTTCGCGCCAACCAATAGACATAAAAAGGCTGGAGTTATTGTGTTTGAAAGCTCGCCGCAAACCACGTCGAATGCTGGGAGGCCCATTCCTGTGCCCCTTTCCCCTCAAAAGATATAGGCGCTTGACGAAGTGGCGCCCATCATATTTTGGAAAAGTCCGTCGTGCGACCCCCCCCTGATATCTACCAAAAAATTTGCATTTTCAGTACAATTTAATAGACAAACATACACATTATTTAGGCAGTGAATGTGTATACACATACACATTCAGAACATCCAATACCAAACAACAGTAGCACTGACACTGGCACTAGCACTCAATGTAGACTTTGGTGGTCTGGCAATGTGCCACCCAGTCATACCATTTTCCACCCACGTCTACCCAACTCTAAATTGATAGCAAGCAAAAAGTGCTAGTGCCAGTATCACTACTCCAATCCACTATGTATGTCTTCTGCTATTACTTACTCTAATGGCTTTGGTGTGGGTTCGTTCTGGCGTGGTGGCTTCTCAAACTTGACTTTGACCTTTGCAGAGATGGTCTGCAATTTCTGCGGCAATGATCCGCTGAAGGTTGTTAGGACAAGCAACACAATTATTCCACAAATTATGGCAGTAAAGACTGAGTTAGGCACTAGTGCTTTGGCCGACATCATATACCACCAACTATACTAAAGGATAATCAATTGTAGCGTGATGCCGTTGTTAAGCTTAGAATTAATTACCGTTTCCACGTGGCTACGTACTACAGTCAATAATTTTTTGCCATCATTTACATAAATAACGCGAACACGGGATGTTGCCGTCATGCATACATGTAACAGGTGCAGCTCTTTCTAGGAGAAAGCCCGCGGTAGTAGTAAGAGTAGGCGATTTCAATCTACCTGGAATAAATGGGACTGTCACTGGAAGTGTTGGCTCTAAAGAATTCCATTTCTTAGAATTTTCTCTTTCCCGTTTATTAGAACAATGTGTTAATTGTCCAACCAGGACCACAACATTTTGCGTGCTAAACTTAGAGCATATGGTATTTATTAACAGGAAATTTGCTTGGACTTGGACAATTGTTTGGGGGCAGACATGGGCTAGCATTTCGGCTGAGGGGGGTAGAATTTTCAATTCCTGAAGGGGGGCTGAGGGGGTGGTAAGCCAAAAAGTCCATTTTTTTGCTAAAATCAAGGTTCTTTGGCTTATTTTTCATTAAAATAAGCTATTCTGAGCTCATTTACACCTAATCCAGGCACATTTTTATCATAATTTTCTATACAAAATTCTTCCAAAAAATTCCTGAGGGGGAGCGGCCGGCTGGGGGGTAGGTCATGCCTGAGGGGTGCAACCCCCCTCAGCCCCTCCTTTGCCCATGTTTGGTTTGGGGGGTGGGAAAAATCGTCTTGGAGAGGCGGTCATGATCGGGAATTGGCCCAGTCCAGTGGGGGTCGACAACCCGAACCCCTGTTACAGTGTATGGTTGTCGTTGTACCTAGCTTTTTTTTCGTACTAGGACATTTTGATACCAAGTAAAACAACGTATGTAAAGAAGCGATCAGATATGGTACCCGGATATACAGTACGTAAATTACGCAGCAGCAAGGCAACGAAATACAACTACAAAACTACAGTAGTATAGTGGCCCTAGCATAGCAACATCATACACAAGAAACTAAAAAATCGTTTCACGCAATCACAAAGTAATATAGATTTTAACCATGTGTTTTTGTATATCGTACATGGGCGGGATCCTTGAACCTGGACTTATTAATAAGTTTTTAACCTGAAATCTGTGGACTTGAACCTGAACCTGAACCTATTTTATTTCAGCCGGACTTGAACCTGTTTCGTTTTACTGGACTCACTCAATAGGTTCAAAATTTGAGTGAAAATTTAGGCAAAATTTGTCAAATTTTCGGTTGGATTGCACAACATTTTCATGGTTTCTAGTTTTTACACCTATTTTTCAAACTGAAAACGCGAGAAAACGAAACTACCGCCCCATAAAATGTGGTTTTCGTCTTTCATTACTAGTAGACAGGCTTATATAGCTCAGAAAAGTTGCGATCAGTGCAAAATTCTCAACAATTAAGTGGGCGCCATGTGGTTGTTTTAGTTGATGAGGGACGGCTGACGATTTCGATGTTGGGTGACTTGACCGACTAATTTTTTTAACCCTGGACTTTCCAACAGTAATTATTACCCTCCCCTCCCCTCGGCCGCCAATGCCCATGCCCTCTTGCTCCCCCAAACATTTTGTCGACTTTTTTGGCGATTTTTGGCCTGTTTTGTTAAGTCGGTCTACCCCTCAAGGCGACTTCAGGCCCCTTTTTCCGGCCCGTGCATATAGTACTTTCGATAGCTTGCTAGGATTTGGGGGCGCGGTAAAAATTTTGTGAGGGTGAGGGAGAAGATTTTGAAAAACATAGCTTTAAAATGTGTTAAATCGGCAATTTCTTTTTAATGTTTTGGTGTATTATAACCTAGTCTTTAGGCCGCAAAAAAGGCGCCCGTGCATATTTGTACCCGCTGGGTGCGCTACTAATGGTCTACATACTGTACGCTTGTCAAGGTTGGAGGAACGGATAGAGCTTTCTATGTCGCTGCAATTTCAGGCATCGGTAGCGACTCCTTATCGGTGTACACGTCATTTTTGTCTGTCACTCCTTTGTGCTTTCTCTTTTCTTTTGCCATCAGCAATGGTTTGAGCACGAAAAAGTCGAAGAACTCGTACAACGTCATGATACTGGCTCCCAAGAATAGGCCCGTATTGCCACCAATATCACCTTAAATCTAGATACATAGTAAATTCAATAAAGCAGCACATGAAATGAAACACTAACGCACTTATGAAACTGTTGATGTCATAGGAAATCTGTTGAATGATCCGCTCGATTTGGATTTGCTCAAAATATATATTCACGCCAATGAAATTGTATCTGAAAACTCTGGATAAGGCTGAATATTTCTGCAGTAAAAAAACGAACGTGTCAAAATTCTCGTCTTCCCGACTCCAGTCCTTGTTGTCTCCTTCCAGTCTCTCAGCCAATTGAAGCAGAGGGGGTACCGTATAAGCGAACATTTCGTCTGTAAGTGTTTTACTGTCTTGTGTTCCAGCAGACAGCTCATAGCTACTCAAACAGTCCACAATTGACAACAGAAGCTGAAAATTTTTCGAGTCTTCATGGTCATTGCACAGCTCATTTGTGTTGTGTAGTCCGGAACTATGAGAAAAGTAGCTTGGTGGTTCTGTAGAGCTAGCAGATTTGTGTGTGAGCTTGATTCCCGCTTTCGTTGCAGCTTCTTGGACTTGATCCAACCAAACAGTCCTGTGAATTACTGGGTGGTGTTGTTTGAAACATGTATGGCAGAATTTTCTTGATTATGCTGTCTGAAGAATTCAGTGCTTTCTTCAGAATGGGCAAAAGGTCGGCAATGTTTGAGTAAGACTGTTTGATTTTTCTAAGGTTATCGTCGTACGCTGTGGTTACCTAAAGATGTTTGTTTAGTCGGCTTCAAGGTCGTAAAACGCCATATACCGCTTTGTAATCGGCTGGAAAACTCTTTTGAAACTGGCGAACCATGCGCGCCCAGGTGATCTTAGGAGTAGAGCCACTCTCATATTCATTCATTTGTTCAAACATTGTGCTATACTCATAGAGGGTTTCTGGGAGTTCTTGGACATACTGATCCTTAGCGAACATGGTATTGATTGTAGTCAGCCCAGCTCTCAGTTTTGAATTCACAGAATTTAGTTTTGTTTGAATGTCGGTCATGATTTGGTTGCTGGGAGAGTAGAGCGCATCCAAAAGTGAACTAATTTCTGCAATAGATTAGCATAGAAGAAAGTCAGAGTTTTAAAGAGTTTTGCATCCCAATTCACCGGAAATAATCGCTTGGTTTGTTTTGGAGGGATGTAGAGCCTTCAGCACTTGCATTGCACTAATATCAGTTGGTTCAAGCGGCATTGTTTTGCTGTAGATCTTATTCAACACTTTCATTCCGTATGAACCTGGCTTGCTATTCAAATCCGTCCAAAGCTTGCCAAAACACCATACCTGGTAAAAAAGGCAGTCAATAATTTTTTTGAATAAACGATCAGGGCATCCTAACTTACTCTGTCTGAAAACTGCTGAACCGCTCCAGCAAACTGCCCGTGTATGGGCTCTGCCTTGCGATTGCGCATGTCACTTCTAGCTCGCTTGGCTGGATCAATAAAGGTTTGGTTGAAGTCGGCGACATTATCTTTGTCCACTCTATCTTTAGCATCGATTACGCGCCACCATTCGCCCTGGACATCAGGATACAGTGTCAGCCTTTTCTCTGTCAGTTTTGAAAAACTGATCTTCGATGCAAAATGAACCCTTTCGCAGTTCTCCGGACAGTGCCTTTCTTGCTCCGATTTGAACTTTACACTGTACACACAGTTGAACTCCTCAACCATGGTGCACCGATCCACTAAATTGCTCTTTCTGACACAGTTGATATTGTGAATAGAATATTTGTCCATATTCTCATTATCGCAATCATAAACAGTTGTTTACCGCTAGTTAAGTAATTAGGAGCAGTTGCACTGTTTGACAACGTCGGCAACCATGGCATCAATGATGCACTTTTGTGCAGAATACTCATTTTTCCCGTCGATGTAAACCAATTCCTTATCTTCTGTTACGCAGACACCTTTTTCCTTCAAGCTTTGACTCTAGAAGAAAGGTTGTAGGCAAGTAACTTAGTGACTGCTTATAGTTCAACTTTTTAGTAATGTGTTCAAAAATCAAAATCATAAACCGTGAACTGAACTAAGCTAAATGCATTGACAGTACTATAGTTTTCGGAGCTAAACGTACTACAATATTCATGAAGTTTAACGTACGTATATTGTGGAAAGGCCAATCTGCGTATGGAAACCGACAGCCAATTCCGTCGCCGAGTGTTTCACTATCGGTATCTCAGTTTGGTTGTAGAGCACAAGCTAAAACGTCTAGAGTGGTGTTCTTACACGCTGTAGTGAAAAAATATGAATAGCAAAGCACTTCTCATATATTACCGGGTGAGCCATAAAATCTGAACTATTTAGCATTGTTGGTACCTCTCTGGCTTTATATTCCGTTGTAGCGATCCAAGTGGACGTTTGGTTTCTAAGCCTCTTTCCTTGTAAACTTATTTTATAAAATTAGACAAATCGGGGCCAAAATGAACAGCACCATTAGAATAAAAAGATGTTCTAAAACTGTCAATTTTACCCTCAGCATGTCTTTTAGCATGACCAAGTGAACTATTCAAGCAGGATCTTAACTCTTGGATGTTCAAGTTGGGGTTGGGTCACCTGATGGATTGGCTGGCTGATACGAACAGCTGCTGCAGCTATGGTCTAATTTCAACAACACAAGTACTGCTGGTGAGAGAAGGCAGAGGAGACATTCTGAAAATCAGTCAAGTAAGACGAATTGGTCCAGATCTTATGGTTTGCCCGACTGTATATTGTAGGCTTTGCACATCACACTCATACCTTGAGACCAAGTGTGCTTAGCGTCACCGGTGACTGGGCAAATTCCAGGTTTAGCAGCATACTGAGTCCCCAGTCTACTCCTAAACACTTTTCACACCTTCAGTAGACTCTATAAGTTACCCCTCGCAATGGTTTATTGAAAATGTTTTGTTGTGCGCTGTCTGCATGCAAGCAAGCCGTGTTTCAAGTTCGTACGTAAAATACTAATAGCTGTATGTGCCGTAGTAAGTAGCGAACCCACTAGTGTACATCCCTTTTACGGCATAAGTACTGCTTGATTGATAAACGGCTAAAATATGTTTAGCCTTATCATGATCATAAATTTTGCCGCAAAATGCTGTGCGTTTGTGCGTTTTCAAGGCTACTTGTTTCAAAATCTCCGGTTGGGTAGCGGGCAGGGCACCACTGGGTCCAGTGGGGGAGGAGGGGTCGGCTGAAATGCGACGATATACGACGCGCCAGAGGGGGAGGGGGTTAACTAAAAACGACGTCGTGTTTTTCGGAATTGTTGGGAACTTTGATCGTGTTATTTTCAATTTTTGTACATTCTGGCAAAAGTTCTAAATATAGAAAAGGTTCCCAGAGTGGTTAGTAAGGATTTATTCAATTTATTACGCAGTATGGCAACAAGAAAACATGACAGTACGTATAGTGACAGTATGTACTACATTTTTATCCGGGGGGGGGGTAAATAGACAACGACGTCGGCTTAGGGAGGGGAGGGGATTCCAAGAATCGACGCAAGGCGATTTTGAGGGGAGGGCGGTCGAAAAATCGGGATTTTGAGACGACGTCGTTTATGGACGGACGGTCCCCAACCGTCCATGCCTCTTTCTTCAAAATTTCCCCTCCCTTTCTTTTCAAAATCCGTATACTGCAGTTACTGTACTACATCTAGAACTTCGTAGAAGTGTGACGGTATTGTGTGAACTACTGTTGGCAAGTCTATTAATCTATTAATAGGTTTTTAACCTGAAATTTGTGGACCTGCACCTGAGGCCGTATGCACGCGGTTAGAACTAGGCCTAGATCTAGCGGTTTTCTGCTTAGAACTAGAAATCGACGCTAGTACTAAACTAATTGGTATGCACGCGTTTTTAGTGCTGAGTACTATCTAGTTAGTACTAGCCAAATCGCCTAGACTGCTCCGGAGCTCACTAGACAGCCCTAGTTTGTTCTTTTTCTTGCTTGTATGAGCAATTTTTGACACGCATTCAAGCACAGGGTACAGTTCTAGCTTGGTACTGGCATACCTACAGCTCTCGCATTGCTAAACAACATTACGTATAGCTCTTGTTGACTGGCTATCTATTCGTTTTATGCTACCATCAGCTGGTTTTTTTTCTCGTCCGTTTTGAATAAAGTAACATGCTTCATGTTCATAAATGCTGGAAAATACAATACTTTCTATTCTTGTCTACAAGTGGCTGATTGTCTGATACCGTAGCAAAATCTATTTTGTGAATGTATAGCTGCAGAATGCACAGTAGTAGATAGAATTTCGGTAACTTTGGAAGGCAAGATGTGGGTTATGATGCAACTTAGAACGACGAGGCAATTATTAGAATAAAAATTTCTTACTATTTCCAAACCCAGTATTAGCTTTAGATTAGAATGTTTTAGCAGTAAAAATCTAGGCGTTAAATGCAACTTTCTATCGGATTTGTTGTGATTTTGCAGCATTTTTTAACTGAACAAAATGTGACTATCGGCCATTGCTGCATCGCCTGCGTGAAAATATCGACAATGATTGGCTTATTGACTACCAGACACTCGCACTTCGGAGAGCTAAGACAAAGGCCTCTACAGTGATTGTCAATCTTTCTGCTACTGTTACTTTCGTTCAGCAACAGCAGTCACTTATATTTTCATCGTATACGTTGATTTTTTGGATGGTGTTATTCTGAAAGAGTAGGGTATTACAGTCGGACAACCGCCTAGCATTTTATAGATATACAGGGTGTGCCAAAAAAAAACAACCCAGCAGATTTTTCGCTGCAGCAACCGCAAATCTCAACCGATTTGAATGAATCCTTTTTTAAATGAAAGATAAATAAATTCTTGAAAGATTGATGCAACGTTTATTAATGTACTCTGCTTAGTTCCTGAGATATTCACTCTCAAAATCAAAACTGTGATTTTGGCAGTGAACAAGAGGGAATTTTTCTTTTTCCGCTGCACTTCGAAATAAAAGGGATTCCTGCTACTGCTAAGGGCTCTGGAGGCTTTACAAGTGACACAGAAACTCGGTTCACTTCAACACCAAAGTATCATTAGCCCCCAGCAGTAGGAATCTGCTTTATTATGAAGTGCAACGGAATCGCTCTTGTTCTTTGCCAAAATCTGTTTCGATTTTGAGGGCAAATATCTCAAGAACTAAGCAGTGAATCGCAATAAAAATTGCACCAATCTTTGAAAATTTATCAATCTTTCATTCAAAAAAGGATTCATTCAAATCGGTTAAGATTCATGGTTGCAAAAGTAAAAAATCTGCTGGGTTGTGTTTATCACTCTTGTTCACTGCCAAAATCTCTGTTTTGAATTTGAGGGCAAATATCTCAGGAACTAAGCAGGCCATCTTAATAAGCGATTCATCAGTCTTTCAAGAATTTATTTATCTTTTATTTAAAAAAAGATTCATTCAAATCGGTTGCGATTTGCGGTTGCTACAGCAAAAAATCTGCTCTGTTGTTTTTTTTTGGCACACCCTGTAATTGTATTTGACCGATCATTTATGCTGTTGCGACAGTAACTAAGACACGTCATAGTGGCATGGCATAGTGGTCTGCGGCAAAGAGGGCATGTTAAAGGACACCTATTGCGCTTGCATTGCAGTACACAGCACGTTTTTCTTACTAGAGTTAGAACTAGAATTAGTACTAACGCGAGCATACCACTAGAAACTTAGCTCTAGTTCTAGTTCTAACTAGCCCTAGTACTAGGCCAAAGTTAGTACTAACTAGCGCAAAACGCCTGCATACGGCCTCTGAACCTATTTTATTTCAGCCGGACTTGAACCTGTTCCGTTTTATCGAGTGCAATTTTTAGGCAAAATTTGTAAAATTTTCGGTTTGATTGCATAAAATTTTATGATTTCATGTTTTACACCTATTTTTAAAACTGAAAGTGTCAGAAAACGAAAGTACACTGCCCTGATCTATGTTTTTCACCGCCAGTAGAAAGGTTTAAAGCTCAGAAAAGTTGCAAGCAGCGCAAAATTTCTACAGTTTTTTTTTGGAAATATCAGTGGACTTGAACCTGAACCTATTGTTCAGGTTTTTTGGATGATGGACTTGAACCTTAAATTTCGATGTTGGACTTGACTTGAACATGAACCTATTTTTTAACTCCGTATGTGAAGTTTTTTGTGTGAACTAACCTGGTTTGTCTACACGGACGGGATTCTGTTTGTCAGTGTTTATGGCATAGCAGACACCGTAATCAGTGTGCACAGTGGCGAAGTCAGATGCATTGCACTTGCGTCCGTCGGGCCATTTGCACTCCAGTAGCATTGCTTTGATCTGCGACGCCGCTTTGCTGGTGAACTCTCGCGCGTCTTTGGAGAAGGCTGACCAAAATTTGCTGTCTTTTCTTATTTTCAGTTCAGAATGAAGACCGACCGCTCTTTCTCCTAGATACGAGTACAAGTCTCCATCCAATTCCGTTACTCTAAAATCATAAAATCACATTGGTTGGCGTTTATTGTTGGCATTCAATATCAGTGGCGTACCAAGGGTAAGGGACTTGGAAGGAAGAGGGCTATAATTTTGATGAGCAAACCGAAGGCGTAAACTGTTCCACAAATAGCCTTTAAAAGCATTTGAAAAGCAGTCTGAGTGTGAAATTTAACAGTTTTACATACTGTAGTCTATAGGCTTTTGATTGTTAACCGATTGTTTCTTCCTGCGTAACTCGCCGGTATAGACCTATCATTGGTTGGATCCTGGCTACGCTAACGTCATGTACCTGAAATGAATCGGACTGCAGATGAGAACGGCAGGAAAGTCCAGCTCGTGAAGATATTCTATTTCCGTATTTGTAATGGTTGGCTTTGAGCGGTAGTCACTCCATTTCATTGCCAGCTGATATGCACAACCTGCCGCGCAAGCTAGAGTTATTATGAACCACAACGCACTGAAATCAACTTTTACAGTAATGCGTACCCGCCAGAATTTTGGAAAAAGTGGGGGGGGGCGTAAAAAGTTTCAGAGACCTGATTCAGCCGCTGGAAAAATGGGAGAGAAAATTACCCTTCAGAAACTCATTCTGAGGGTGAAATTAACAGTTCTAATTCACTTTACTGCGTAATCTATTTAGGTTTTATCACAACTTGGCTGTTTTTCTTCCTACTCACCGTCTAATCAGACTGGGTTGGAGCCAGTGGGGTATTCCATGAAGAGTTGTGGATTGGGAGAACTCTTCGAATACCCCAGGACTTGACATCGTTTGCCGTTCTATCAGATTGAACTTGTTCGTTTCGTTGCCGAAAGCAGTTGCACGTTGTTAGGTATAAAATTAATTGCCACCAACTCTTTTGTTCCTTCGCCGAAGCCCAGGTACTTAGCCCTATTAACTGTTAATTATTTATATAGGACTGTTCAACATTTGATCGTAATAACGGAGCGGCGCGTGACTATATGAATAGAACTCAATTAACCAAATTTTCAACACTCAAATAAAATGCCATTGGTAACTTAACTGCCTGCCAATTTTGGCAGTATCCATTAAAAGACAAAACGTTTATTCAACAAAAATGTGAAAACAGTGATTTTCAAAATGGCCACCGTTTTTTGGGTTACGTCTCTTGCACATATTAGAAGAGATGGGACCGGTATACGGTATATTTCGCTATACGGTGTTTTTTTAAAGACGTTTCCCCACGAAAGCGGACCCCGTTAGCTACGATTTTTTACGTCACGAATTAATTTAGGCGCTTTTGGCTTTCATGAAGTGCTTAGACGTTTCGGAGAATGCTAGAAATGAATTTACGAGTGCCAGAAAATTACTGCTGTTGAAAAGCATACATGTAGTTGGGGGGAAGGGTGGCTAATTTCCCCCAGGCCCGAATTTCGGAGGACCTTTTTGAAATCCTATTTTTGGTTTTAAGGCCCAAAATAAGGTTCTGGAACTCTGATTTGGGATTCTGGGGCCGGAAATAGTCCACAACTCTAGTTTGTCTCTCTCTGAAACCCTTTCTCAAAATTGGGTTCCAGAAATGCATTTTAGCTGTAGGTATTATGTCGAATAAATAGGCTTTTTTGCACGTTGTAAAGAAAAAAGAGTTTTAGATGGTATTTTCGCAGGTCAAACAGGATTTTTACCCGATTTTTAGTCCTCAAAACGCTGTTTTGAGCCAAACAATGGCGGTTGAAACCCACTTTTGGACACCAAAAAGGTCGCTGATACCCTATTTTGGATCAGAAAAATCCACCCAGCCGAAAACCGAGCTTTACAGTAGACTTTTTGTTTATCATAAAGATTTGATGATTTGGAATTTAAACCGTATTGACAGGTTCCACTGACCATATTATATTGGGTGAGAGATCGCATTTCTATCCATTAACCCAAATGAATAAATGTTGACTCTCATTCAGAGCGCACACATGGCATCAGACGGTGTTTTGCGAGTTATCACAATTAACGAAGCGCCCTATACTACCTATTGCAGTTTAACGAATTTAACTTCTCGAGTAGGATGTGAAAATCCAGGTATACTTCCTGAAATTTTCGACAGAGTTGTCAGGCGCCTACGCATCCCAGTTGAACTTGTGCCCTGGGGCAATGCAGGCATTTTCAACTGGAACGCGGTGTTGGAGCTAATTTCAAACGGTTCCTTTGACACCACCTCCACCGCCTACTCGATGACCTCCAACAGACTAGAACAGTTCGACTTCTCCTACCCTCTGTTCGATGAGAAGGTAAAATTCGTCGTCGCCAAACAACACACTCACTTCTGGGATAACGTTGGAATAGTGTTCAGCGGTTTTTCTGCACAGCTGTGGACATTACTGCTGCTCTCAACAATACTGTCAATCGGTGCCTTGTCCTGGCTGCTGCCAAACTATGGATTTTTTAGTGTTTTCCGCTATCTCATCAGTCAATCCGATCAATACATAGAAGTGAGGGGGCTGATCCTCAGATCTGCTGTCGCTTTTGTGGGCTTAGCCTCAGTAGTGTTTTTCAACTTGTATCAAAGCAGTATACTGGCTAGACTCCTTTTGCCCACCGTAGGTGCGCCATTCAAAAACCCCTACCAGCTGATTGAGCTTGTGGCTAGTGGCAAAATGACTCTTTTGGTGCCGTCAGAAAGCGATTGGTATATGCAGGAGGTGAGAGCTTCCCAAAGTTTCTATTTCAAGGCCGTTCGGGCGGCTACCTTGCTTAATCCAGTGCAGTATGTGGCCGACTATGAAAAATTACTCTATCAAGTAAAGACAGGGCACTATGTATACGTGACAAACAGTGCCTTTGGCAAGTTTATATTGAAAGAGCATTGCAATCTGACTATGGTAAGCGGCAGAGGTCTGCCACACTATAATCAAGGGCTAATCTTCCGAAAGGGGTCAAAGTGGCCTGAGAAACTGAAACCTGGTATCTTGCAACTTCAAGAAGCTTTCATACCATCCATCCATATACCGCAACTACATGAACAGACGTGAACTGTGTGGCACCCGCTTAGGAGAGCGCAGAGATCAGCCTATTCCAGTTCAGGTGGTGACACTAAGTGGAGCCTTCTTGGTCTATGCGCTATTTGTCACTGCGGCAATGGTGACAGTTTTTGCGGAAATGCTACTGCCCGTAAAAGGTAGACGCAAAAGCTACGATTTGCGCCAACACCAGCTCATTTTGGAGCTGGATTGTAAACTGGGAACTCTGTTAAAGAGTGCACGAAGTGAAATAGGAAGTGAAGAAAAATTAGTACGTCTCATCAAGGTGGTAATGGATTTGAATGAAGAATTTAGACAGGATATTGTACATGCATCAGTCTAACAGTGTTGTCTGTCTGTTCCTGTAATTAATAAAAATATAAGCATATTTAGTCTCAGAAACTCCAGGTGTTCAGAATTCCAATCTCTGTTCAACCACACTTTTCAATTTCATATGTTCTTTCTGCGTAAATTTGATCTGCGTAAATTTGAACAGGCCTTGTTAAATGCAACTTTAAAAATGTTCCTCAGCTCCTGGGATGGATGTGAATTAGTGTTTCTAGTGTAGATCATTCATTCGTGGTCCAATTTTCGTTTCAAAAGAGACGATGATGTCCTGAGATCTGGCAGAATAGTATTATTATCTGTATGCTAACCGATAGCAAAATTGTTTTTGTTCGTGTTCGTGCGCGCATGCGCTGTTGTACTACAAGTACGTCCGATTGTTTTAGTGAGTTCGTACTCGTACAGTAGGTGCCGTGCCGCGAGGGCGCATTTTTCATTTTGTCGTTTTAATCTGTCTTTCAAGCAAGATTGAACGTTAGATGCGCAAAAACGTACATCTAAGCCAGGCGTATCAAGCGGTAAACTTAGTAGCTATCTATCAATAGAGAACCAATAGAAAAGTTCTTTTTTGGTGCTGGTGATCGTCATTTGTAGCGAGTTTTGGATCCCCAATCTTCCGAGCTGTGCTTACTCTGTAGCTGGGGTCCGCCACCTATGTCACGCGCAAAGGTACGCATTAATTTTATCTATGTAAAGTTTCCTGAGGAGCGTTCCGGTCCGGTTATAATTTGGATGTCGCTAACAGTTGTTTGACACCACATTCGTTATCTTTGTTAAAGATTTGCAACTTGAGTGAGTGCCGTGCCATTTCATCCAATTCATGTCCTTCTTTCATTCCCCTGAGGGGCAGATCACCACGAATACAAATTTATAAGAAGGACGGCCATATATGGTATCAAACGAGTGCCTACGATCTTCTAATTAGTATTTTACACATCAACATCCAATTACTGTACGCTATATTCAGTTCAGCTTTACGTCAGATTGCGCGTTTTTGGTCTCAGACCAAATCCTGTAAAGCGGTACGCACCCAAATTCTAAATCTTGAAGAGTTTACTGGGAGAGCACACTAACAAACAATGACAAACAGATTAGACGAGTGAGTGTTATATACAGTACAAATCTAATCTTTCATCACACCTCGGACGAGCGTCGAACCGTGACCTATCTGTGTCTGACGACGATTAGTCTTGTTAGTAACCGGTAAGACTACAGCAACTGAAACAGCTGCAGCTGGCTGCCCAGGGAGCGACGTACGGGAGCAGGACGTGCGCCCGGCGGCTGGGTCTTAAGGCTCTTAAAAAATATTAAATGGAAAAAATGCGTCACTCTGAGAACGAGTTACTAAGTCAAACGCAGCATTCGATCAGTACGATCATTAGATAATATGACAATTTGTTATCGATTAAACGTAAATATAAGAAACCAAACCCCAGGATTAACGATCTTTTTAAACGAAAAATTGGCCAAAAAATAATCTGCACTTTAAACACTAATCTGCGCAAGCTGTGGTCTTATTCCTTCCCTCCCCCTGGTGCGTCGAAGGTATCTCCCGACCAAAGTAGCCCTGGCCTGTACCAAAGTGGTCGAAATGCAATTTTAGTTTTTCGGCTATTGCAATGCTATTAAGTGAAACTGAGTCTTCTGTATGCATATACGCAAGACCTAACGTCGAAAACCGAAAAGTCGGATGAACCTGTTAGAGCAGAGACAGTTGGCACCTCTTTGTTGGTTGGTTTCACAAAGGGGGCGTGCAAAAATTACGTAATGGTGTTTTTGCCCATTTTCGGACCCCCCCTCCCCCCGGATAATCGCCCGTAATAATTTTCTGACCCCCCTCCCCTAATTACGTAATAATTTGGCAACCCCCCCCCGAAATTTCAATTTTTTGAAGAGATAGAGCCGAAATTTTTGCGTTCAATTCCATATAAAATCATGTTTTTAATCAAATAACGTCTGTATACAGTAACAATTGATAATTTTCTTAGTTTTCTTTATTGATGAGCTACAACTACGTACATGTACGTATAGTCTTAGTTTTACATAGAAAGAAGCCATCATTGGGTGGCTTTTTGTTCAAGTTGAAACCAATGTGTTTTATCATAGATTTTAGGCCTGCTACCATATCACTTGACTGATGATCAATGGTCATAAAACGGAGTTCGTGCGGGACCCAAAAAGTCAGGGAGTCATGGAAAAGTCAGGGAATTTGGTGTCCGGTCAGGGAAAAAATTTGATAGAGTAGAATCATCTCTCGCCCAAAGGGCTTTACACACCACCCTTTTGAAAACGGGACTTTTGACTTTCCACATCTACTACAACTTTAAATTTTACCCTTAGAATACCGTTCAAATGCGTTTTTCAGTCAATTTTTAAAACTTCTCACCCTTGTTCTCACTCTGATTGGTCAGGAAATTTTGCTCTGAAAAAACTGCATGGACCCTGTAAAAGATCGAGTCGATAAGTGTTATACCCTTATAAACTCTTATCAAACAGATGTCAAAGGTAACTGTTACCATTTAGCATTTGAAAAATTGGAAAGCCTTGACTTTAAACGGTAGCTATTCTCTAATCTAAGCGTTCATCTAAGTGAATTGAGAAAATGTAAGCCCAATGGCTTCAAATCGGGACTACATGTACATTTACTGTACGTAAAAACAATTAGAATTATGACCACTTCAGTGATTTCTGCACTTTAAAAAAATTACGTAATGATGTCGCCAACCCCCCCTCCCCCCACCGTAATGATTAGTAATCTTTTGGCGAACCCCCCCTCCCCCCTCATGCCATTACGTAATTTTTGCACGGCCCCAAAGGTTAACTCATACTCCTTGCTGGTAGGTTGCGTGCTGGCTGGTTGTCTCCACCTTTATGTCGAGTTTCTGCTAGGACTAGACATCCTTGCCAGGTGTCGTTGACAGCACGTACTGTCAGTCAAGACAGGTTCCACCTTTTTGTATGTGACCACTGATCTATGGAATGCTCTCCCCACTGCTGCAGTTAATTGTATGTATGTAGGTATGTTTATTTGTCAGTATACCATATATAACATACATATGTAAGGAAATAACATTCTGGCATACACACTGTAGCTGACGGGAGATTGATACGTGTAGATTTACTCAACCCCCCTAAGAAAGCGATACAAATTTTCATTAACGAGAGCACGGCGAAATTCAGCAATCGTTCTAACGGATACAGTTTCGTCGCGGAGTCTATCGTCGGTCGGTCGGTCGGTCCGGTCGGTACTAGGAAATTCAGTTAGTGGTAAGTTGTCAGCTGTACGGTATGGCGTCAGTTCAGTATGTTGTTGTTATTATTTCCCTAACTGTAAAAGCACTGATTAAAATACTGATCTGTTCTGAAGCACCAATGAAACGACATAGCAAACTGAACTGTCAATTGATCACTTGCCTGATCTGAAAGCCAAGCGTTTTCTCAGATAGGTTCGAGATGCGAGAGCACGTCTATCGGTCTCAAATTGCGACCCATTTTATGGTCACTTGCTCGCATTTTAGCCAAAGCTAATTAATGAAGCTCTTTCAACTCTGCAAACTGTGATTTTGATCCAGGATCCAGATCGCTAAAAAGCTTGTTATTACATTTTTACGCGTTGATAGACTTACAAACGATCGCAAAAATAAATCTAACGGCCCAGCTTAAATTTTGTTCGATTCGCTTAATAAATCTGATCATTCGTCTGCTAAACAGTGCTAAATATTGGTCGGGGATCAACAGGTACAGGTCGACAGACACCCTTCCCATCTTTATAGAATTGAAATATCTGCTAAAGGAAGATGTGTCGTTAAAAGTTAATTAAGGTGGCCAGAAGAAGCCAATGTGATGTTTTCGGGTTTTCAAGATAAAAACGACTGTGGTGTACAAACAAATGTCTGAATTCAACTTATGTTTCGACCAACAACTTAAGGTTTGCTTGGTAAAAAAACGTTGCTTATTACATTGTCTCAAGAACATGTAAAAAGTACAATGCACGATGCATGTAGAAATAGCATTAAAATGGAAACCTTTTTTGCTTCTGAAATCAAGAAATGTTCGCCAAATAACCTAACAGATGGAGATGGTTTGCTAAACTACGCGAGATACCTAGGTATTTTGTGTGTCAAAAGTTCATGCATTGAGATTGATACAGTCTTGAGAAAATAATGAATTTTTTGTTTGTGCGGATCAGAAAAACAGATCTTGGTAAAAGCTAATCTAGGTTCTGATCCTGAGTGGCTTGCCAAATCGATGATTGGTTTGGCCGACGCATCAGTATAGGGTACGCACCGGAAGGCTTGGTTTCCAAATATAAATAAATGAACCCCTAGATACGCATGGCGTGTGACCAGCCACTCAGGGATCTATATTGTTAACTTTTGCCCAGATCTTTAGGAGAATCCTGATTTTCTCTAGACTGTGTCACACTCAATGCAACACACAAAATATCCCAGAATTTGGCAGACGTTCTCCAAATCTCAGGTCAGGAATGTTTGCTGATTTTATAATCAAAAAAGAAAAATTTCATTCATAGCATTGTAATTACCAAATTTCATGTGTTCTTGAATTTCTCAGGATTGGGTCAAGTTTGTTGCACATAAAACCTCTCCTATTTTGGCATCTATTGCAAGTTCCAAATTTGGCCACGGTTTGCGGAAAAGGACAGCAGAAAGAAATGCTTTTATTTTCAGGCTTGTCGCACAAGCTGCGACTCGAACAGAGAGAACGCAACACAGAACGACCATTTGGATGCTTTTCTGGATCACTCCCGCTCCTCTCTTCACCAACAAGTAGGTGCCTAGAATCAGATGCCTATAATCATGCGTGTGTATAGGTCGCATGGGGTGCAGTCATTCATGTCTAAGTTAATCCGAACAAGTTGGCATAGACCAAACCTTTTTTTTTCACTAAATCACTGTTTTTCTGGTCTTATCAACTACAGCTTTTTATTTTTGGTAACTACACAAGATTTTCTAGTGCGTATAATAATATCGAAACTCCTTTTTGAAAGCAAGAGTATTCAACTCACTGTAGCCCCTTATGGCAAAAAACATTCTGGCTCAACAGAAACCACTATTCCATTAAAAGTTTACACCTGAATGGAAGAATTACTGAATGTGGATTTTGTGACAATTTACAGTATCAGATATTTTTTGAAATCCGGATTATCGGATCACTTTGCCATAGAAATTTCGAATTTGGGGGACCGTAGATGGACCGAGGCGGGGTGTCTGGGAGTTTTCCCACCCTATGCACTCACTTGTTGTTACGTTTGTAGACTATCAGTCGCAGCAGACAGTCTAAACTTTCAGAAATGCAATGTTTGGCGATTCGTTCAGTACTGCAAAGATCACAGCGGTGCTTTTGACCAACACGGTGCCGGCTCCCACCTTGTGTTCCCAGATGCAGCGACTGCTATCGGTATAAAGCTTCGTTTACTCGTGTCAAAGGTTGTGCACATGGTTTGTGCCCGTTTCCTCCTTTCCTGTTTCCTCCTTTCCCGTTTCCTCCTTTCCCGTTTCCTCTTTCCCGTTTCCTCCTTTAAGAGTCCCGTTTCCTCCTTTTTCGTTTTTTTTGCGTTTTAACAAAATTCAGACTGCTTTAAGGTTTTCTATGATGTTAGAATAGCGCCAGGCCTAACATAGACCCGAAAATTGAAAGTTGGGCGCAGAGAGCTGAAAGTTGGTACATTAATAGACATTGACAAGTTATCAATCACCTGCAAAGGATTTCCAAATTTAGAGATACGGCCGTCTGAAAATCGGTTCGCTTAACTATGGGGCCAAATTTTCCAAATCGAATTTCTAGTGCACTAATCAGAGTTGGGACTTGAAACCGGGGCTTTTGCATTACTTTTAGAGTACTTTAAGAATCTTTCATTAAACTTAACTTTCGAAGAAAAAAAATTTTCAACCCCCTTTCTAGGGGCATAACTCGGCTGGGGAACCCCCCTCCACTAGACCGTTCTTTTTATTTCTGATTGTTGTAGCTACAAGTTGGTATAAAACATTATGGGCTCCGGGACGACAAACACTGAGATATTTGCGTTCAAAGATTGAAAATACCTCTTTTGCATGCTTCATTGTGGTCCCAAAAGCATGCAAATGTCGGATTTTCAATCGTTGATCGCAAATATCCCAGTGTTTGATTTTGATTCCTGTTCTCTGTCCTTAGCCTTAGTCCGATCTGCAAAATTATATGAGATTTATGTTGATTTATAAATGTGTGTTTGTGCCTATACGTCGTTCGTATGTGTGCTAGTAAGAAGTAAAGCCTGGCGCTATTCTAACATCATAGAAAACCTTGAAGTATTCTAAATTTTGTTAAAACGCAGAAAAACTGAAAAAGGAGGAAACGGGAACGGAGGAAACGGGAAAGGAGGAAACGGGAAAGGAGGAAATGGGAAAGGAGGAAACGGGAACATGCCGTGCACATGTAGGCTTCTAAGACGGGTGGAAAGCAGGGATGTTATCGTGATGGAACTAAGACAGTCAGGATCTTAACGCCATATAAGGCACAAATGGTACCGGTACCTTATGCCGTTAAGTGCCTGACTGTCCGATCCGATCCGATGTGGCGGGGGGCCGTACCATGTATAGCCCTACGTACAATCAGACCTGCACGGTCCATTTCGCGACCCTTGATATCGTCATCTCGGACGCTGTGCCCTTCTTTCACTGCCAAGCCACTCCTGGCCATGCTGTTGGGTGCTACTCAATAAGAGAGTGCCTGGGCATTGTGACGTCATGGTGCTGTCAGCTCCAACAGCCGCCCGGCCAGTGGCACTACAACGGCATAGGCCTTATTGCTGGTTTCTCAGACAGCGTTGATCTTCTTTTTCCTCAAACAGAAGCATGTTTTGGGGAGCGGTTTTCGGTACAACGGCAGAACCAGTCGGTTCCCATTTACCGACTCGCTGTAACCCACTTTCGGTGGTCTGGGTGGGGCTTTGTTCCGATGACCAACTGTTTGGGACAAGAAACTTACCGCGCCGAGAGGATGAGCGCACCACGTCGCCCAGGGTGGCTTTGCGGCCTAAACCACTACACCAACTGTGCCGGCGTGCCGGACTGTGAGAAGATTTAGAAAACAATCCATCCAATATACTGTAATTGTTTTTATCTTTTCTCGAATTTGGCCGGGTAACTACTGAACTTGGCCTAACCCGCGATAGATATTAAAGGGAGCGCTCACATTCCCGTTTGGCCCAGCTGCACCTGCTTGTACGCGCTCTGTTTGTCCATTTTTGTTACATTATTCTAACCAAGTCGACGGTAGTTTATTATAGGTCGAGAGTGCATAAAAGAATACCACGACTGGAGTGGACTACAGTTTTGGCTCTGCGCCCTATGTTGTGTGCACGATCGGAATTTGCAACATATCAGTGTACACCTGGCCTCTAAAGAACATCGACTCACCTACCTGGTACTCACTTGAGATGCACAAGCAAGCACCATTCTTAGTTACTGCATTTAGTGGACCGTTTTAAACAGTCAAAAATAATTCAGCTTTCCCACCTTGGTTGGCTACAGCACTTTTTACAGCGCCCTCCACTGTTCCTTGCAACCAATTCTTGGCCAGTTTTTTGTTACTTTGGTGCAAAAT
Source organism: Sabatieria punctata (assembly GCA_030248155.1). Classification (NCBI taxonomy): domain Eukaryota; kingdom Metazoa; phylum Nematoda; class Chromadorea; order Araeolaimida; family Comesomatidae; genus Sabatieria; species Sabatieria punctata. The sequence continues at coordinate 55,698 of JASANB010004955.1, read as the reverse complement.
TAACTGATAATCATACAAGGGCCGGGGTGAGGAGGTTTACCTCCTCGCCTGTGAAACCCCTCAGTCGGTCATCCACTTTGGGAGGTCGACTTGATCTCATACCCCTCTCCGAAAATTTTTCGGTCACACTCTCAACCCCCCGCCGAAAGGCCATACCCCCTCCATTTTCTCCGGTCCATGTATGCCGATAGTATAAGAATTTCAATTCTTGTTTCAGCGTGAATTCCACCCCCTCAAAGTGCCGGCAAACGTTGACACCCCTCGAGGCGTAGCTCAGCTGAACCGTGTCTGCCTTCAGTTGGCTCGCTCAGTGACGGCGGCCAATGCCAAGATGACGAGCCATCAGTTATCTCAAGAGAGCAAAGACTTTGCCATGGAGTTGGGACTGCTTGAGTGCGAGTCTGGCGCCTCTACCTTTGACTGGAAAATGGTTATTGCTGAATCGTCAGTGCCTCCTGAGGTCGCTCACTTGACTGATACTCCTGCTTCTTCTGAGATCAGCTGTCCAATTGCTGAGTGCCCTAGTCTAAGCGAAGTGGTGGAACTGAACGATGATGCAGACAGTGAAAGAACTGCAGTTTTGGATGTACAGGATAGCCAGTGTGTTGATGAGTCAAAGAATCTTGCAGTGGCTGTAGAACAGTTCACCCCAGCCATCAGAACCAACTCTCCCAGCTGCAAGGATGACGATCCTGTCATGACAGCTGTTGAAACTTGCGTGAAAGAGATGGTCTTCTCTGTGGAGTCTGACTTGGTGCAGCAAGTCTGTGATCAAAGTCAGCTGGAAATTGGAAAACTGACTTCTGAATCTCCTCCTGAGCCTGAAGTTCAAGTGATTGAAGTTGATCTGCCGGCCACATCCAGTCAGCTTCAAGCGCAGTACAGGAAGCGTGATCTCCAAGAGACTATAGAAAAGCAGTCTAGTAGGTCCATTGCTCATGATGATGCAGACTGTCAGATCATTTATCCTCCACCTCGTGCATCCTCATCATTGATTCCTAGACGCAAGAAGCTCACTATCAACTTGCTTGAAAAGAAAACTTCAGTTGGTCAATCGGAGATCCCTCAGGGGGCTCGTGAATCTACATTAACCATGTCCTCTGTCCAGAATTATGACGGTTTTTTTGATGGGGTATTACGCACTGAAAAGACTGCGCATACACCATTGTCTGTTGAGGACAGTGTTGCGGATTTGCTGAAAGAGATGCAACACTTGCCGCTTGAGCAGCAAACCAGCAAGCTACAGTTATTCATTGGTGAGCTGACTGACTTGTACTGATCTGATGCACTCTTGTAGCATTTCCAGAGAGTGTGGTTAAATCAAAATCAGTGCCTGCCCACCCCAAAGCTCCTGCGCCGTCTACTGCACCAGTGCAAACTATTGAGAAGGTGATGGAAGTCCACAGGTCACCTGCTTTGCCAGAGCAACGGTGGGAACGAAAACCTGCACACCTGCGAGATAACCTCCGACAAGCATCGCAACCACCAGATCTTGGTAAGGTTTTATATTTCGCTGTTTCTGCAGTTTAGCTATGAATGTTGTTGTTAGATGATGCCATTCAATTGCAAGAAGCTGCGATTTCCCCTGAAAGATCTTCATCAAGTTCTAGTTGTCGTGCCATTTCAAGAGAGAAAGAGCATGTTGATTACAATAAAAAGCCACAAGTTCTTGATAAACAGCTATGGGAAGAGAAAACAGCTCAGTTTCTGGCGAAGCTTGGTATAACTGATCCCCTGCCGCCAGGTGTCGATCAACCTGAAGAATTACCTGTCAGTCTGTCAGTAAAGAAACACGATTCAGTGCAACTTTCTGACTATTCATCTGGTGAGGAGAGCGATGATGACCTTCAAGAGAGCTGTGCCAAGAAGCAAAAGGCGTTGACTGAAGAAGATTGGCGAGCGATTGGTCAGTCCCAGCCTGTCCCACCTGGTCTTTTCGATCCTCCTGTCTGCAGTGCATTTGTACTTCCTGATTTGCTGCGACAACAAAAAGCTTCTAAGAGCAAGTCAGCTTCACATGGACCGAAAGCTCCACAGATCAGCAAGAGCAGAAAAAGACGAGATCAAAGGTCGCGGCAGTTTGCTAATCGCAGATCAGCTAGAACTAGAAATTATGCCTATCATCGTGAGCCAGAATATTATCATCAACCTCAACGAACAGTGGAATCATTATCATCAGTGGAACAGCCACAACAGTCTGTGTTTGGCCTACTTGTCCAGGCGCTCACTGCCAAGAAGGATCTGCTTAGTGAGCCAGCAGATGTAACCGGTTCTTCCGCCTCATTGAGCCTGAAATGCCTGATACCTGATGAAGAGCGAGTTCCATCACCTGCTTCACAAACGGAATCTGCCTATGAACCCAGGGAAGACTGGTTTGCAACAAGCCCTGATGACCAACAAGTGTCAGTCTCTGCTGCCAAAAGAACTGCTTCTGTCAGCTCAAGTGCACCTGATGTAGCAGCTCTGTCTGCTGCAGTCCATGCGTTACTCGGTGGTCCCTCCCATCCTGTTCCATCTGCTTCTAGTGCAGTGGAATCACAAGCACCAACAACTGGTTATGTAGCCGACCCTCCACCTGTGCAAAAGACAGTGCAGTGGAATAGCATCAAGGGAGCCCTTGACTCACTGAAACAACTCGCTAAGAAACCTGTTAAGTCTGCAGGCCCGAAAGAACAGAAGGACATGTCCTTACTGCAGCTTTTCATGGGTGCTGCCGGTAAATCGCCTGAGCAATCATCAGAGCCCATTCACCTTCCAGTTTCTGTTGCAAATTTTGCCTCAGTCGAGACGCCGCCATCTGTTGCACTGAGTGATTCAAGTCAAGTCACTCCTGAAAGCAGTGCTAAGACTGTGGCTGTGGCCAGTGTTGAAAGCGCCTCAGTTCTTGACGCAGCTGTGCCTGAACTTGAGGATAAGTGCTTTGCAGCCTCTCAACAAGTCACTCCTGAAGTCGAACAAAACCCTTCACCTGAAAGCATGACAGATGACCCTTGCGCACCTCCTGTCACTGACTCAGCAGATGCACTGCAGCAACAAAGCTCATCTTCCGATCAATGTGCTGAAGCATTGCAAGAAAAGGATTTGTCAATCGTGAGCTCAACTGCACCTGTGGTGCTATGTGACATGGGTCCTGGTAATGCATCTACTAAAGAAGCTGAACCAGATGAGTCAGAGCAGAAACGCAGAAAGCGAAAGCGACGTCCTAAAAGGAGAAAATCTGCAGTGAACAGCGATAGTAATGCATTAGCAAGTAGCACTCGACAACTTTCTTGTGGCCTAACGCAGGGGCTACAGCCCCGCCCGGACAATCCATCCAGCACTGGGCAAGCACAACAGTCTGAGACTCATGCTAGATCTGCTGCTCCTGTGTGTTCTCCCGATCAGTTATCTGCTACTGATGCGACATTTGCTAGTCAGAGATCTGATGTGCAGTCATCTGGTCAAAGTTACCCTGGTTCTTCGATTTCACTGATTGGTCCGCAACACCCCAGCCGTCCCATTCGTCCTTCCCAGCCATGGCATCCTATTCAGCCCCATCCATCTATTCTTTCTGTTCAGCCAGTGCCTGCACCTCCCCATGTGTCGTATCGTGGTCAGTGGAGTGGTCCTCGGAGAAACGATGCTCAGGTAATTATAGAAAGGTGGAAAATGGAAGGTAAAGAAAACAGAGAAGCAAGAAAGAGAAATATCTTGAAAAGCTTTGACCTACTCTTTTATTCCGTGTACTTACAACAAATCCGATTATCTGGCTTAGACGGCCATCTTACAATCGGTTTATTCGACTTAAGAGGTAGTCCACGAAAAGGTCGAACCTTGCCAGGAACAAGTACAGCTCTTTTTTCATCCATTCAGCCTAGACAGTTGTAACTTTCAGCTAGATCACAAAAGTCATAAATGTACTTGCTATCCGATTTTCTCTAGCTGTCCTACAACCATACATGGGCCGGAAAAATCCGGACGGGGGTAGGGGGGTTGGAGACCTCTGGGGGGAACGCCTATTTTGCCTTAAATATGCAAAAATTTCCTCCCTCCGGGAGGGGGGTGGGTGGCGGAGGGAGGGGTATGGCCGACCGAGGGGGGTTTGGCTGGCCGAGGGGGAGGGGTATACCCCCCTTACCCCCCGGCCCATGTATGCCTACAACCAAAATTTATGCCTTTCAAAAATGGTGATTTTGACAGTTTTTTTGCCAATGAGGTCTCAACTTCAAAATGTCATAACTTCCATTAGAGTAGGCCGATTTTAATGTAGTATATCTTATTAAAGAGGTAATTGGACTCTCTATCAGTTTAGAACCAGCCATATCCTAAAAATTAATTTGGTTATGCGTTAAGCTGATGCCACGTTCGTAATCTACACGCAGTTTTATGTCTGGCTGTCATAACATTTTTGTTTCAAATAGCTGGTAGCTTAGAAGCCTAAAGTTTTGTTAAGTGCGGTTTGTCAGAACTCTTCATTTTTTCATTTTGCATAAGAGCTGTCTGACAAATTCAAATGTTTGATTGCTAAGCTCCAGCTTTTGGAAAGAAAAATACGACCACCAGCAGTAAATATGCGTGTAGATTTCAAATTTGGCATCCGATCCGATGTGCGGGGGACTTTACGTCTCTACGATCAGACCTATGTGGTGCATTTCGCAACCCCAGATAAGTCGTCATTTCGGACGTTGCCCTTCTTTCACTGCCCAGCCACTCTTAGCCATGCTGTTCGGTGCCAGTCACTAAGAGAGCGCCAGGCATGCTGACGTCATGGTACTGTCAGCTCACGACAGCCACCATTGCCCCGGTGTGCAGAGGGCTCCCAGCATAGTTGGTTTTTCAGACAGCTCCTGACGTCGTCGATCTTCTCAAGTTGGGACCTCATGGGCAAAAACCTGTCAAAATCACCATTTTTGAATGGCTGTAATTTTGGTTGTAGGGCAACTAGAGAAAATCGGATAGCAAGTACTTTCATGACTTTTTGTGTTCTCAATGCCTAAGAATTAGAGCTTAAAGTTACAGTTGCAGATTTTGAAAAATCAGCTGTACAAACCAAGGTTCGAATTTTCACTGACTGTCTCTTAATACGATCTTCCTATTTTACCTTTCTGTCAGCTGGTTGTTTTTCGGTTTGCCAGAGTACCCTGGCAGACTTGAATTTAGTTAGGTGTTCCATTCTCATACACACTTTCTGTGTCACTATCGTTTGAAATTTTCTTTACACCATTGTTTAACAGAGTACTATTACAGATCAGTCAGCCTGTAGAGTGGAATGAGTGGATGCAGTGGAATGGTGACCAGTGGAGCCAGTATTACGGACAGCAGCACAGGTGACGCTTTGCTCTCATCCTGCTGATGCATAGCTTGGTCGGCTCTTGCACTGTAATTCCATTTGTATACAATTATTTGTACCCGATTTGCTGATTAAACTTCTATCGGTTAGCATGTTGAACTTGCACGGGAAATCAATTCACTTCCAGGGCAATTACAAATGTTAATTGCATTCCTGTAATCACCCATGCATGTAACAGGGGATCTGCCCCCACCCGACTTAGGCCAGACCTCACACCCCGAGACAATTTTTCCGCCCTCCCTCCGATTTTTCTCGCAAGTAATTTTTTAAGCAAATTTGTGCGATTTTTTACAATTTCAGACACAATAATTGCCAAAATCGCCTGTAAAACAGCAGTTTTAGCTGTATTTGAGCCCAAATTAGCGATTTTTCGACGATTTTTAGCCCAAAATCTGGGACTGGGTCCAGCTGTCGTAGAGGCGAGATGTGGGCGGCCCAGCTGCACATTAAACCATCTACACAGGGCGTCATCAGTGGCAGAAGTCCCAGCGGGCATAGGAAGGTTGTGCTGACAGTTTAGGCAAGAGTCCGAAACCAACAATCATACAATTGTAGCAACAGAAACGCGCCTGGAGAGAAGGCGTTGCCATTTAGGGAGTAGCCAGGGCTCACCTGGGGCGAGTACAGTCCACTCAAGATTGGCCCACGGAAGGTATGTTGAGCTGCCCCGGAGGCGGCAACACACAACCTTTAGTCTCCTCGCTGTAGGCGCAAGGCTACCCCACTATGCACCGGGGGGTAAGGGCGGTTTACCCCTCCCCTCGCCTTTCTATACCGTTTTCTGAGGGAAAGGCAAAATAGGCGAATTCTCGACTTTTTTGGTACAGTCTAGGGGGTTTCACGGAGAGAGAACGGCTGTTGACCACGTCGAAAAGTTTATCAAACTGTGCATCTGACTTGCTACTTGTTGTCGATCGTGCCACTGATCAGGTTGCGGCTTGACGCTTTATCTTACAAATTCTGTCAAAAGTGGCTTATAATGATCAGATGGCGTGACAGAAATCTCAAAATTTGCTGCTCTTCTGAAGCTTCTCAAACAGGCGTCTCATTTCGGCGCGAGGACTCTCCTCTCCCGCTTCAGCTTGCATTCGGTGGACCAGTTGAGAGAGTTGCGGAGTGACCGGTTGCGGCTGTGCCTCGGTTGATTTGCGACGAGTTATCGTCTCGCTACTCACTGCTCGCCGTATTGGCTGACTATAAAAGGTAGACTTAGTTTTGTCAGTGAGTGTTGCCAAAGAAACTTATAACGCTTGATAATGTTGTGCCGGTTGTTGGTACTGTTGCAGCTGAGGTTGACTTCCTCGCGAAAATTGTTGTGCAGGAGTTGGGTTGAGAGCCTGTGCCGGTCGGTTCACTTGCGGGCTTGGTGCTACTGTTGCTAAGTATTATATTCGACATATAATACAGGGTGTGTCAAAAAAAAACAACCCAGCAGATTTTTTGCTGTAGCAACCGCAAATCGCAACCGATTTGAATGAATCTTTTTTTAAATAAAAGATAAATAAATTCTTGAAAGAACGATGAATCGCTTATTAAGATAGCCTGCTTAGTTCCTGAGATATTTGCCCTCAACGTCAAAACAGAGATTTTGGCAGTGAACAAGAGTGATAAACACAACCCAGCAGATTTTTTACTTTTGCAACCATGAGTCTTAACCGATTTGAATGAATCCTTTTTTGGATGAAAGATTGATAAATTCTTCAAAGACTGGTGCAATTTTTATTGAGATTCACTGCTTAGTTCTTGAGTTATTTGCCCTCAAAGTCGAAACAGATTTTGGCAAAGAACAAGAGCGATTCCGTTGCACTTCATAATAAAGCAGATTCCTACTGCTGGGGGCTAATAACACTTTACTGTTGAAGTGAACCGAGTTTCTGTGTCACCAGTAAAGCCTCCAATAGCCCTCAACAGTAGCAGGAATCCGTTTTATTACAAAGTGCAGCGGAAAAAGAAAAATTCCCGCTTGTTCACTGCCAAAATCACAGTTTTGATTTTGAGAGTGAATACCTCAGGAACTAAGCAGAGTACATTAATAAACGTTGCATCAATCTTTCAAGAATTTATTTATCTTTCATTTAAAAAAGGACTCATTCAAATCGGTTGAGATTTGCGGTTGCTACAGCGAAAAATCTGCTGGGTTGTTTTTTTTTGGCACACCCTGTATATTTATAATTTACCCAACAATTAGAATTATACTTACAATTTGGTGTCTTAGCTCAGTTTTGGAGAAATCGATTTTTAGTGAGTTTTCTGCTGGTAGTCTGACATTCCACTGTTCAGTTCTGCAAAAATACGGATAGATTTTTACCTATTTTTAAGTTTTTTGGCAAGTTTCTGGAGACCGACCCAAATTAGGTCCATCTACAGGGTGTCTCAAAAAATGATCACATTTCTTTTTACTGCCATTTCCGCAAATTTTGACCAAATAGGCTGAAATTTGGGCCATAGGTGCCAAAATTCGGGCAATTTTATGTGTTAAAGTTTGGTGCACTAGACTTGACTCATTCCCGAGAAATTTCAAAAAAGTGAAATTTGGTAATTTCAATAGTGAAAGCCGGTCACCGAAAATACGTTAAATTTCATTATCGCCTAAACTCTATCGATAGCGTCGGAGTTCATTGAGTCAACTTTTTACACACGAATTACCCTGAATTTCTGCGTTTACACTCCAAATTTCATCCAATTCCGACAAAAATTACGAAAGATGCAGGAAAAAGAAATGTGATCATTTTTTCGGTGACCGCTTTCACTATTGGAATTACCAAATTTCACTTTTTTTGAAATTTCTCGGGAATGAGTCAAGCCTAGTGCACCAAACTTTAACACATAAAATTCCCCGAATTTTGGCACATATGGTCCAAATTTCAGCCTGTTTGGTCAAAATTTGCGGAAATGGCAGTAAAAAGAAATGTCATCATTTTTTTGAGACACCCTGGCCGCGTCGGTGGCTCAGTGGGTAGCAAGCATGCCTCTGAGTCACGGCGGCCGCTGCATCCCTAGTGGTTGTAGTGGTTCATCCTCTCGGCGTGGCAAGTTTCTTGCTGCAAAGAGTTGGTCGTCGGCACAACGCTCCACCCAGGCCACCGAAAGCTGGTTACAGCGAGTAGATAAAATGGGAACCAACTGGATCTGCCACAGCACCAAAGCCGCTCCTACAGCATGCCAACTTGGAGAAAGAACAATGACGTCAGGAGCTGTCTGAGAGACCAGCAATAAGGCTGATACCGGTTTGCGTATGGCCGGGACGGCCGTTGGGATCTGTCAGCACCATGACGTCAACACGCCAGGGACTTTCTTAGTAACTGGCGTCCAACAGCATGGCTAGAGTGGCTGGCAGTGATAGAAGGGAAACGTCCGAGATGACGAAACTACGGGGGTTGCGCAATGGATCGCAAGGTCTGAGCGTAGGGCCGTAAAAGGCCCCTCCCGCACATCGGATCGGATCGGACACCCTGTACTATATTATCAAACGTCTCTCTACCGCACTTAGTTTTCGGCATCTTTACGCGCGATCAGCAAACAGAGACATAAAAGTAGACTGTGAGCACGGGTCCGGTTAGGTGTACATTTGCTGTCAAACATGATTACAACCGGCTAACCGATTGTCGCCGGCCGGCCAACTGACCGATGCCCTGCGTTAGGCTTGATAAGAATATACTGTACATCGGCATATTTATTCCTACAAGGAAAAGTCGCGCTAGGAAGCATCGCGCGAGGAAAATACGTTTTTGTTTGTTTGTTTGTTTATGAGTTCCACTGTCCTTTCGGACAGCTCAGGACACCCCTCGCTCTTTTCAGAGCCCTTCAATGGGGTAGCCCTGTCTACAAACAACCCTCCCCTTTGCTGCCATTGGGTGCAACGGCAGCGCCGGTTGGGTTCCCATTTGCCTACTGGCTTCACCGGCTTTCGGCGGTCTGGGTTGGGCTTTACGTCGACTACTTCCAGTCGCTTTGACCGGTTTCGAACCCACAAACAACCGCTCTCTCGGATGCCGGGGCCGCCGTGACACACGGGATAGTAGACTATCCGTGGCCAAGACGTGTAGCCTTATAATTCACTTAAGGCAGAAATTCACTTTTAATATTATCAAATATTTTACTTGTATTAGTAAATTTCTAAAAAATATAATTAAAATTATAATTATACCGGGTCCGCCAAGAAAAAACAACCCAGCAGATTTTTCGTTGTACGTAGCAACCGCAAATCTCAATCGATTTGAATGAATTCTGATTTAAATGAAAGACAAATAAATTCTTAAAAGAGTGATGAAATTTTCATTAATGTACTCTGCTTTGTTCCTGAGATGTTCGCTCTCAAAATCAAAACAGTGATTTTGGCAGTGAACAAACAAGAGGGATTTTTTATTATTCCGCTGCACTTCGTAATAAAACGGATTCCTGCTACTGCTAAGGGCTATTGGAGTATACATGTAACAGCACCGGGCCGATCTGGGGGAGGGGGGTAGGGGAGGGTTTTTTCCTTAGGTGGGGGGTCGAGGGGGGGTTTCGCCCAGGTGGGGGTCCCAAATTTCGAAAAGCTCCAAAACGCCTAGAAATGCGTTTTTAGCACGTTTTTTTCAGTATGGCCGCTAAAAATCGCTATTTTAAGCTGCCAAATAGCGTTTTAAAGCTAAAAACAAGCAAAAAATGACAAAAAGAGCTTCCAAAAACACCGATTTTTCTTAAATATCAGCAGTGGAAACGAAAAATTCGGTTTCCAAAGGCTTTTCAAGTGAATTTTAGGCTAAAAATTAGTGATTTCTGACCCAGTTTGTTAATACTGGAGCCACTACTAGTACTTGTATTTTTTGGTCGGGGTCCCTTAACCTGTCTCGGGGGGGTGAGGGGGGGGTTTGGCCTTTCCAGCAGGGGGGGTACCCCCCAAACCCCCCTAGTACATGTATGTATTGGAGGCTGTACTGGTGACAACAAACTCGGTTTACTTCAACAGTAAAGTCTCATTAGCCCCCAGCAGTAGAAATCTGCTTTATTATGAAGTGCAACGGAATCACTCTTGTTCTCTGCAAAATTGGTTGAGATTCATGGTTGCAAAGTAAAGAATCTACTGGGTTATTCTTTATCACTCTTGTTTATTGCCTAAATCTGTTTTGACTTTGAGGACAAATATCTCTACAATTAAGCAGGCTATCTGAATAAACGTTTAATCAATCTTTCAAGAATTTATTTATCTTTCATTTAAAAAAGGATTCATTCAAATCAGTTGAGATTTACGGTTGCTACAGCAAAAAGTCTGCTGAGTTATTTTTTTGGCGGACCCTGTAATTCACTTAGCAACAGTACCTGGTGCTGCGGCACGCGGAGGCGCCGGAGCTTGGGCCTGTTGAGCGGCTATTCTAAAAATAGCCAGTGCCCACCACGGGTTAGTTTTTCTACTAGGTATACGTATGTGTATATAACCCTCGTACGGTGTACCGGAGAGTGCTGCTTTGGGTACCCGGGTACATTATCTGGCATTTAGCATTTTCGCTGACAAAAATGTGATCTAGTTAGTGTACCCGGGTACACTATTTGAAATTTGACATTTAGCGAAGCCCAGAACTGCATGAAGTTAGGTTTATCAACAAAAATCAACAACTGCACATTAACAAAGATTGCCTGTCACTATTTTCAGACATCTTTGGAAAGCAGACTAGCACGACAACAGTAGGTATATACAGATTTCCCTGCTAAGATAAACCCAGAAGAACCAGCAAACGGTCTATGTTCTCTCTGTCTTCAATAGTTAACCTGCTTCACAGATGTGGTGTGTGGTAGGATATACTGTATGTATATTTTAGAAATGAACAAATTGATCAAAATCCTTATTGTTTCGCAATTAAAAAGAAAGAAATAGAATATATCTAAGTGCGAACAGCATAGCAACATAAACATAAAAGAGTTAGTTATGATTAAACGGACTACATAAAGAACAGTTTGTATGATTAATTAATTGCTGTTTCTTGAGAGTTAACATTTATGCAGCCGCTAAAACATCGCAACGCACTTAAAAATAGTTCGTTCTCCTACCATCGCGCACAATCTTAAACAATGCCGCGTTGACATAAAACTCATCTCCAAATAGTGAACCCGGCTACACTATCCGGGGGGGTACCCTATGCAGCACTTTCTGGTACCATGTTGCAAAAACACTACTGCAAAACTATTACGTAGAGCATTTTACCATTTTCCATTATGATGCTTTTTAAATTTGCGTGGACATGGTTTTCAAAGTTTGTATAATTTTTGAAGAACAGAACGAATCGAATCTGTTTAGGGTAGGTGAACCAGAAAGTTTAGTGTACGTAGGGCAGACATGGGTAGCATTTCGGCTACGGGGGTGCTAAATTTTGCAAATCGAGGGGTTGATTTCGGGTTGAGGGGATGGTAAGCCAAAAAGTCCGATTTCCTACCCCCCCCTCCGATTTTCTGGCAACTAATTTTTCGAGCAAATTTTTGCGATTTTTTAGAATTTCAGACACAAAAATTGACAAAATCGCCTGTAAAACAGCACTTTTTAGCTGTATTTGAGCCCAAATTACCTAGCGGCTTTTGACGATTTTTAGCCGAAAAAGTGCTATTTTTGCGATTTTTAATCGTTTTTAGTGCCCAACACTAGCCTAGGTACCGGTACCATATATGGTGCCAGTACCATAAACGGGGTTAAGTGCCTGACTGTCCTATAAAAAATTCTTCCAAAAAATTCCTGACCGGTAGCATCTCAGTCCTCATTTACCCATGTACGTATGTACGTACAGTAGGTGATGCAGGGAGCGGTTTCAGATAAAGGAAAACACAATCACATACGTACTGCTACTAACTACTAATTTTTTAGGTTTCATGACGTCATCAAGACTACAAATTGACTAGGGACGACTACGTACTGTATTCAGATTTAGTGACTACAAATTTACTGCAAAATACCTTTTTGAATTTGTGAATTACTAGTAAGCAATTTGTGGAATTTATTTGGTCATAATCATGCACATTAGCCATTTAGAAACGGAAATGGTGCCATTTTATCTGTCGATTTTTGTTAACTGTGCTTTTTCTCTGCTTTTGACAAGTTGTTTGCCATTCAAAACCGGTTTTCCTGTTTTATTTTGTAATTTTATTGAATTCCTGACCCTTTGTAAACAAAGCAAAGTGCACGTTTGTGTGCTTCTAGGTAAACAAAATAGAGTATAGGTAGAATGATATCTTTTGAAGTTATAAACAAGAAAACCGATTATTTTGAAGCTATTTCTAAATATTTATAACTTTCGTAGTAAAATAACACGCATTTTGGCATCACACCGTGTAGAAAATAGGTGTTATTTTTCTAAATTCCTACCTGTCCCTTGTTTGGTTTACTATTTTAGATTTTAAGTTTCTTGTTTTATATCGTAAACCTGAAATTTTGGTAATTTTATTCAAAATTTTGCTCACTACAAATTGACCACTAACTTTGACTGCATATTCAAATTCGAGAAATTTTGAGACTACTAAGACTACAAATTATTTTTGGCGATTTTTAGAGACTACTAACTACGACTACAATTTAAAATTTAGAAAAGAAATAGGTCTAGCTGTCAGGCCATTAACCACTTGATGCAGACCAGGCACAAAAGCTCCCATCGTGTCCCAACCCAGTCGGGTACAACCCCTTGTCCTTCTACAGTATACAGGCTTCTAAATACAGTATACCCCGCTTGTCCCCCGCTTTCGGGGACATGTTTTCCTTGTCTCGCGGGACAACTTCTTGTCCCCCGTAGGACAACTTCTTGCCTCTTCTCCTTGACAAACCCCCTCTAAGCCACAACCCCAACCTTTGCCCGGGACAACCCCCACCTTGTCCCTGGGGCTTGTCCCCACCCATGCCCCCGTCGAGACATCTGGAACACCTTGTCCCCAGAGGAGGTGGTTGTCCCCGGTCTGCATCAAGTGGTTAACACAAAGGAACATGACTACGCACGCACTGTTGAGCTCTTTTCTTTTCGAGAAGCTTCTGTTTTCGCAGGGCGATCTCTTTGTCGCGAGCTTGTTTCGCTCCCACAGCACGAGACAACATCGTCTGCACGTAGCTTCTTAGCCGTTTAAGGCAAAAAGCTGTTTGCGACCACAACCTAGCGACTAAGTAGTATCAGCTGGGCCCACTTGCACTAAAACGTGAATCTGATTGTTTCTGTCTGATTGATGACACCGACCAGCCACCCGAGTGATGTGTCACGATTATGGCCCTGTCACATTAAAAGCTTATGTCTGGCTTCCAGCTGATCGCTGTGAATCATCAGTCACAGACTGTTCAGAACACAAAAGGTACAATCTATGCAGGGTCCGCCAAAAAAACAACCCAGCAGATTTTTCGCTGTAGCAACCGCAAATCTCAACCGATTTGAATGAATCCTTTTTAAATGAAAGATAAATAGATTATTGAAAGATTGATAAACGTTTATTAAGATATCCTGCTTAGTTTCTGAGATATTTGTCTTAAAATTCCAAAAAGAGATTTTGGCAATGAACAAGAGTGATAAAGAACAACCCAGCAGATTTTTACTTTTGCAACCATGAATCTCAACCGATTTGAATGAATCCTTTTTTGAATGGAAGTTTGATAAATTGTTCAAAGATTTGTGCAGCCTTTATTGAGATTCGTTGCTTAGTTCTTGAGATACTATTTGCCCTCAGTCAGTCGAAACAGATTTTGGCAAAGAACAAGAGCGATTCCGTTGCATTTCATAATAAAGCAGATTCCTACTGCTGGGGCTAATGATACTTTAGTGTTGAAGTAAACCGAGTTTCTGTGTCGCCAGTAAAACCTCCAATAGCCGTAGCAGTAGCAGGAATCCGTTTTCTTACCAAGTGCGGCGGAACAATAAAAAATCCCTCTTGTTCACTGCCAAAATCACTGTTTTGATTTTGAGAGCCAATATCTCAGGAACTAAGCTGTGTACACTAATGAAAATTTCATCGTTCTGTTAAGAATATATTTATCTTTCATTTAAAAAAGGATTCATTCAAATCGCTTGAGATTTGCGGTTGCTACAGCGAAATATCTGCTGGGTTGTTTTATGGCGGACCCTGTAAAAGGGCCAAACGTGCCGCACTCCTGGTCATTTTAGATGTATCGAGAGGAGTGCGTCAGCGTTTCTACTGAACTGTACGTAATCCAAAAACTACATAAGTGGAACTTTGCCGAGATTTTATTTTATTTGAATTGTCTGCGGTTTCTTGTTAGAGAAATAAGTGTTGTAAGGCTATCAAAATACCTATACCGGAGCTGCTGCACATTAGGGTTCCAAATGTAGACACATCGAACCGAGACAATTCTACAAACAAGTAAGCCGAAAATCTGAGGACACCGGCTTCAAAGTTTACAGCTATCTAAACAGTAATAGATACACGCTATGAGCAATTCTGTACGTACAGTATCTCCTATACAAAACTGACGGTGTAGTAGAGTGCGTGTGTTGGATCACAAATCCTTCCTAATACCATGTCCGGGTCCGGGCGGCGGTCCGTTGAGGGAGGTGAGTCCAGTGATCGGTTCCGCGGCCAGTCGACCGCTCCTGGGTCCGGGTTTCGGTTTCTTTCCTGCCTTCAATTCGGCCAGAATGTTCTCAGTGTCCTTGAGCGTCAGATCTTCGTAGTAGTCGTCGTTTATCTGAATCATCGGTGCATTGACGCAGGCGCCCAGACACTCCACCTCCGTCAGCGTGAACTGACCGTCGGCCGTCGTCTCCCCCAGCTTTATGCCTGCAACCCACCCAAACCTACAGTATCTACATTGTACATACCTGCCAATTACAATGTAGTATATTTGTCTTCCACCAGATAAGACTAGAAAGCAGACATGGGCAAAGGGGGATGAGGAGAGGTTGACCTACCCCTCTCAGCCGGCCGCTACCCCCTCAGGAAATGTTTGGAAGAATTTTGTATAGAAAGTTATGATAAAAGTACGTATGCCTACATTAGGTGCAAATTAGCTGAGAATGGCTTATTTTAACGAAAAACAAGCCAAAAAACCTTGATTTTAGCCAAAAATGGAACTTTTGAAGCTTATCATCCCCTCAGCCCTCTCAAGAGCTCCTACCCCCCTCGACCGCGACCGGCCGGGCTCAAGCAACAAACAAACAAACCTCCTTTCCCTTAATAACCATCTGTTATTGTGTATGTATCATATGTATGCATGGCTGTTTGTTTTCGGAAAAACGTCTATTTTCTGAGATAACAGGAAAAATTTTAACAGTAGCTTTTGATTGTAGAATTTAACAAAGTAACGCGAGTTTCATACGCCTCAATGGTATCGGTACCATACACCGTAGACTTTCTGACAAGAACAAACAGTATGGATAAAAATGTCATACCGATCTTTCTACCGTCATTCCAACGTTTCGTTCTAGGACAGTTATTTATCGATTTGGCTCAAATTGCCACTAAAATTAACAGGATAATTGGCCGCAAACGAAAATTCCAACTGGTGCAGGTTTTACGACCCAAAAACTAAGAATCAGGGTGGTGGACGGAAGCTGGAGGGTAGTTTAGAGCAAAGTGCAGTAGATAAGGCTACCAAGCTTCTCTTCAATCAAAGCCACGTGGTCCTCAGCGCCTCTGATCATGCAGGGTGTAGTGCCACAAACTTGGATACGGTACTTGCCCACCGGTGTTCGATTGAACATCGTATAGAACGTGGCCACCTCATAAACGCGCATTCGGGGCATCTCTAGAACAGTAGAACTATTTTCCTGGCCACCAATTCTTATCAGAGAAGGTTACACATTTCTACACTAACTAATAATGAACAAAAGACTAGAGTAGCTAACTGTGTATACCTAACAGATCGGCCACTTTGTGCATGACAGAGAGAGGCACCCAGCCGTGTTGTCGCTGAGCCACGTCAAGCACAGGAATGACGGCGGCTGCTTTGTGGGCGTCAGGAAAACAGGAAACTATGGTCTCGATCTTCTTCATACTCTCGGCAGTGAATTCAAACGGAGTGTCGGGGTTGTTTTCCGGTGTGTCTCGGTGCACAAAGTACTGCTCCCCTCCGCCGCACACTCGGCTGCTCGTCTGCATCAGTCTCCCTAGCGATCGACCTACCCCTGACGAACACCGACAGAACAAGGACGCCATAGCTGTAGACTGGACCGACACTGCATGCAAAAAATCGTTAGAACGCCATGCTAGTAAAGGACGCAACCAGAGCAAAACAGTCGTCAACAGTGAGGTAATTTGCAGAGACAACGGCCACCGCACAGAGACCATACATGTGCATGGTCGGCGGCTCAGGGGGGACGGCCAGGTCTCCTTGCGAAGTTGCCTGGACATAGGTTCAAATTTTGGCGGGAAATTCAAATTTTGCCCACAATTTTGACTACAAGTACGGAATTTTCGGTTGAAATTCAAAAATTGGCGGTAAAAATCAAATTTTCGACAAATAATTGCCAAAAAAACACTTTTCTGACAGAAACGTTGCCAAAAAATCGAAATTTTTCAGTAACATTTGGTGCGCAGTTGCGTACTTGCCAAAATTGATTTCTCTGGCTTAAAAACGCATCTGGAGGCTTTCTAGAAGCCTCTAGCAACGTTTCGTAGATCTTTATTTTCGTCCCCCCTGGGCACCCCCATGCACATGTATGACAGAGACCGCATCGCCCTCTATTGATTATGAGGATTATTGAAAATAGGCAAAAATTATTGAAAATAAACCATTTTTCAACCAAGGTTTTGGCACCAACCTCTGATATTTATTGAAACAGACAAAAACTACTGTAAATAAACAATTTTTCAACCACGTTTGTCAAGGGAAAATCTCTACAAAACATTATCGCAAGATCTCATAAACGAGAAAGCTAATCAGATATTGCATGGTTACCTACCATCGACTGAGATTGCTTTTACTAAGGTGCAGTTAAGTTTTATACTACTCCAACATAAACCAATCGTAACAATGTATAACAAGAAGATAACAACCGAATCGAACCGATTATGCGTAAGGTGATATCATCGTTGCACCTCGAAGGCACTTTGCGTGGAAGCTGCTTCTAAAGCTATCAACAAAGGAAAAACTGGCCCTTCTGGCAAGACGATCAAAATAAACAAAACAAGACTGACTAAGAGTTCTCCGATCTTGGCCATACACACGACAAACCATAATAAAATCAATCGGATTCAGAGCTGAGCGAGTAGGTATCGGAGCTTTGGTGAGCCTCGTCCAAACTACCGGTCGACTGCTTTCGGTCGGGGTTGCACCTGGCCGCCAACAAAGCCATCTCTGCCCTTTCTTCCTCGGAGTTGTACTCACTGGAACCGATGCTCAAGTTCTCTTTGCTGCAAGATAACTGTTGTCTCTCCTGACGCCGCTGCACCTCTGTAGCGAGAGCAGCTGTGGCAGAAGGAGAAGGAGGGGGACGAGGCTGTTCTTGGTTCTCTGGTTCGAAGAAGTTGGCGGCCAATTGGGCAGGCAGAACGAACGTGGCTACGTAATGCAGGTACATGTCGTATCGGCCGCGGTCGTAGCCTTGTCGAAAGCCTTGACGCAGCACTGACTCGTAGTCGCTCCTCCGCAACACCGGGTACCTGCAAAGTCTGCTTAGATGGAAACACATGTAACACTGTCTGGTACTTAACGCCGTTTATGGTACCGACACCGCATAAGGTGCCAGTATAATGGTACCGGTATCTAGGCTAGTGGCACTACATGGTACCGGCACCATAAACGGCGCTAAGTGCCTGACTATAACAGGTGATGTGATCCACCGACGGGGCATGAGGGTCTGAGGCAGTGACGTATCCAGGATTTTGGAAAGGGGGGGGGGTGTAAAATTTTGAAAGTGCCTGGTTGGGCCGCTGCCCAATCAGGGTAAGAAAATTTAGCAAAATTAGCCTTCAAAAACGCGTTTAAAACGCATTCCGAGCTTAAAATTAACCGAAATTACAAGTTTTAGTAGTTTATAATGGCCTGGTTGGGCTTCTGCCCGACCAGGGCGAGAAAATTTTGAAAATTTGGCCTTTAAAAACGCATTTAGAAGGCATTCTGAGCACAAAATAGACAGTTTTAGTACATAATTCATTAGTTTCTTATATTTTTGACAGACTTTTTCTTCCTACCTCCACCGCAAAAGGGGGGTGTACCATACATGTACTAGGGGGGGTTTGGGGGGGTTACTCCCCCCAGCTGGAAAGGCCAAACCCCCCCTCACCCCCCGAGACAGGTTAAGGGACCCCCCCCCCCGACCAAAAAATACAAGTACTAGTGGTGGCTCCAGTATTAACAAACTGGGTCAGAAATCACTAATTTTTAGCCTAAAATTCACTTGAAAAGCCTTTGGAAACCGAATTTGGCGCTTCCACTGCTGATATTTAAGAGAAATCGGTGTTTTTGGAAGCCCTTTTTGTCATTTTTTGCTTGTTTTTAGCTCTAAAAAGCTATTTGGCCGCTTAAAATTGCGATTTTTAGCATCCTTACTGAAAAAAACGTGCTAAAAACGCATTTCCAGGCGTTCTGGAGCTTTTTGAAATTTTGGACCCCACCTCTGGACGAAACCCCCCCCTCGACCCCCATCTGAGGAAAACCCCCCCCTACCCCCCTCCCCCCAGGTCGGCCCGGAGCTGTTACATGTATGGGGTGTACACACCCTACACCCCCTGGATACGCCACTGGTCTGAGGCCGTATTCACGAAACGGTAACAGCTTGGAAATGCCAGAATTTGCTTGGTGATACCCTTACTATTATAATATTATTACGTTCAGGGACTGTGCTTTTACCATATAAACAATGCGAAGGTAGGGGCACCACATATGGTGCCACTAGCCCAGGTACCGGTACCATAAACGGCGTTTAAGTGCCTGCATGTATTAGGGTAATAAACGGATTGGGCAAAAGCAAGCCATCAGACAGCTCCGTACTCAGAATGGTTGGGAAATCCTTTAATGGTGTTGTTGGAGGCGGCCGACGGAGATCGCTGTTCCTCATCAATTTCCAAGCTGCCGCTGGCCAACGAAGAATGGTAGGAGAGACGCGAAGAAGCCGGCGTCCCCGGGTCGGAGTAGGAACCACCGATCCGCTTCTTCTTCGACGACTGCGAGAACTTTTCGTAGAAAGTGCCTTTCGATCTGTGTCTGCCGTTGGTAGACGGCTGTCCGTCCGCCGCCACGGCAGCCACGAAAGGCTGACAGGTGCCGTCAGGAAGGATCGAGACCAAGGTGGTCTCGGTTTGCGGACGCGACCCGGTCGGTGGCTCTGCGTGGTCGATGTAGTCGGTGCCGAGCGGAATCTCTTCAGCATCCAGCTCACTGGTCTTGAACGGTCGAAGCGCCCAGAGCTTTTTAATTTCTTTGCACAGCCTAAAACTGATATCGCTGTACTGTATGTATACTTTTATCAATTGGATTTATAGCTTTGCACAACTCTAAAAGAGACTTCGGTGAGATGGAAGAGATATGTAGAGCGGTACGAAATAGACTAATAAAAGAAAACAAGCCAAGTTAGGTTGATTTTAGCAGTTTTTGGCCGAAAACTTGCTATTTTTAGCGGTCAAATGCGTTTAGAGCACAAAAAACAAACACTTGTATGTCTTCAATAACAGCAGGGCACCCCCAAAGCCAAAATCCCACTGTTACAGTTATGCCTGACTAAAGAGTGCAAGCCCCGGCACAGTTGGTGTAGTGGTTTAGGCCGCAAAGCCACTGTGTTCATCCACTCGGCGGGGCAAGTTTCTTGCCCCAAAGAGTTGGTCGTCGGCATAAAGCCTCACCCAGGCCACCGAAAGCTGGTGACAGCGCGTAGATAACTGGAGCTGCCTAAGCACATAAAGCTCAATAGTAACCACACGTGTTGGGACATACAGGAACGGGGACAGCTACACTGAGACCCGCCCAGACTGACACCGAGCATGTGTTTAGGCTAGTAGCGAAGGAAGGGCAGGATGTGGGTGTGCGTGATGGGCCTGCAGTGTGGCCTAACGCAGGGGCTACGACGGCCCCGCCCGGACAAACAAACCATCCATCCAAACAGTGCAAGCGAGGCAGCCTTACAATTGTAGGAAAGAAGAAAGGTAAGTGCGTAGTAGGAGCAAATCGAGTGCCAGCAAGGGCAGGAACTGCACCAAGACGATGTTGACGAAGACCAACTCGAAGTCGGAGCGGACCGGAAATCGACACGGTTCTGAGTATCTGGTGGAGTTGATTTGGCACCTGAGAATGGACTCGATCACGTAGCTGCAACCAACCAAACACCAAACACTCCACTCACATTATAAAGCTGATAAGTTGAGGCCGCCGATCTCCAGGCACCAAGTCGCTCATCGCAAATAGCACAATGGACGCACAGAAACAGAGCACCGTAACAATCACCACCAGTACTGCAAACAGACACTGTCGTTAGTACCATACAAGTAACAGGGGGTCTGCCCCCACCCGACTTAGGCCAACCCCCGCGGATGGGGACCCCCGAGAGGTTTTACCGCCCCCTCCGATTTTTCTGGCAAGTAATTTTTTGAGCAAATTTTTGCGATTTTTTACAATTTCAGACACAATAATTTCCAAAATCTCCTGCAAAACAGCACCTTTTTAGCTGTATTTCAGCCCAAATTAGCGATTTTTGGCGGTTTTTTCGATTTTTGAGCGTTTTTAGTGCCCAACCCCCCTCCCCAAATTTTGGCTCAGACCCCCCGGCCGTCACCAGACCCCCTCCCCTTCGGCGGATGACCTGTTATATGTATGATTAGTACGTAGCACCCTCCTGACCGATAACTTACACTAACCATACATGTAACAACAGGTCCAGGCCGGCGTGGGGACGCAGACATGGGCAAAGGGGGGGGGGCTGAGGGGGAGGGTTGGCCCCCATCAGGTTCTGATCTACCCCCCATCAGCCGGCCGCTACCCCCCATCAGGAATTTTTGGGAAGAATTTTGTATAGAAAATTATGATAAAAATATGCCTGGAATAGGCGTAAATGAGCTCAGAATAACTAATTTTAACATATTTTAATGAAAAATAAGCCAAAAAACCCTGATTTTCGCCAAACATCGGACTTTTTGGCTAACCACCCCCTCAGCCCCCATCAGGCGCTCCTACCCCCCATCAGCCCCCCTCAGGAATTGAAAATTCTACCCCCATCAGCCGAAATGCTAGCCCATGTCTGGGAGGAGGGGAGGAGGGGTTTCGCCAGAGGGGTGGTCCAAAATTTCAAACAGCTCTGAAATGCCTGGAAAAACCTTAACCTGCCAATAGCGTTTTAGAGCTAAAAACAAGCAAAAAATGACAAAAGGGGCTTCCAAAAACACCGATTTCTCTTAATTATCAGCAGTGAAAACGCCAAATCCGGTTTCCAAAGTGTTTTCTAGCCAATTTTAAGCTAAAATTTAGTGATTTCTGAGTCAGTTTGTTAGTACTTGTATTTTTGGGTCGGGGGGGGGGGTGAGAGGGTTGACCTTTCTAGCTGGGGGTAAACACCCCAACCTCCCTAGTACATGTATGCCATTAACTCTAATTGATCTGGTCTTGGCATGATAAAAAGATTAACTTTACCGAACGAAAGCCTTACCAGTCTGATAAAACTTCAACTTTTTTGGATCTCTATACAGAGCCAATTGCTTGCGTTGACGTTGCAGACTGGTCAGCGAGTTATTTCTAGACAGTTCAGTCTCCTTCTCATCCTTCTCCGGCGCCGATCCTTGCAGTTTGATTGGTTGCTGCTGTTCATTGGTCGGTTGCAGCTGGTCGAGAGCACCATCCCCGTCCGGCGGCGGCGACTGAGGCAGAAGCCTTTGCATACCAATTTCCTCGCTAACTGGTTGGTCAGCCTTCTTACGTACGCCTAATAATCAAATCTATTTAGTTGCGGACCAGGAATGGTGAGCTTACCGTTCTTCTGCACTCCCAATTGCACCCTTTGACGTTGCAGACCGGCCAGAGAAGCATTCAAAGTGGCTTGAGTGACAGCAAGTTCAGTGTGTCTCTCCGTTTCCTGCGCTTCCGGCGTTAGGGCATCGTCCTTTTGCCGGTTAGTAGGAGTGCAGTCTCCGATAGCTTCCGGCGACTGATCGCTCTGACGCAGAAGATACGTCTCCTCCATAGATGGCTGGTCGACCTTTTTACATACGGCTATAAGGTTGGCACCGCTTACATACAGGCAGACATGGGCAAAGGGGGGGCTGAGGGGGGGTTGGCCCCCCCATCAGGAATTTTTGGGAAGAATTTTGTATAGAAAATTATGATAAAAATATGCCTGGAATAGGCGTAAATGAGCTCAGAATAGCTAATTTTAACTTATTTTAATGAAAAATAATCCAAAAAACCCTGATTTTCGCCAAAAATCGGACTTTTTGGCTTACCACCCCCTCAGCCCCCCATCAGGCGCTCCTACCCCCCATCAGCCCCCCATCAGGAATTGAAAATTCTACCCCCCATCAGCCGAAATGCTAGCCCATGTCTGCATACAGGCAACTATGAAAATGAAAGGCTAGGGTAGAGAAAAGGTAGAACGCTTCCGAAATCACTCCAGTTCTTTTGTATGAAAACTATTTAGTTAACACACAAAATTTCGTTCGTAATGTGTTCCCACGTCTAAATTTTGTTTGCGCACCTGCTGCAGTCTCAGGCGAACAGAAATTTGCGTGAAGGCAGTGAGAACAGCAAGATTGGTCAGCGATTTCGAAAGGCAAAACTTATCTGACTGACTGATTGCGAAAACTCACAGAACATTCCCCAGACAATGAGCGGCCAAACAAACGGCCAAAGGAACAATGGAATGTAGAATCCCAACAGCACGTGCCAGGCACTCAAGGCACCGATGAAACAAACGCCCGTCAACCCATCCGAACCGACCTAAACATAGCTGCGTTCGACAAGAAACAGTTAGCGCTAGCTAAGGCAACACGAGGTCTCATTCGGGGAGTGAGCCAAAATTCCGCTAGAAAGGTGCGATTACGACAATTTTAGGCTTTGAAATTGCAAAAACTGCTTTCCAAAAAACCCTCTCGTGGTGATCTCCCGATCTAGCAGTGGTTGATAAACTGCCCATAAGACGCATGCGCCAATGTGTACCATTTTAGCTAATATGAGAGGCACCGGAGCGACGAAGAGAACGGCAAAGCTGAGATAGGTAAAGCTGCGGTACTGCATCCAGGTGAGCGCCGGCCGACCGCACCAGTAGAAAGGCTGACGACGCAGCAGAATGTGCAGCTCCAGACTCGACACGTACAGGAAGACTGCCCCGTACAGCACACCGAACTGCAACGCACACCAGGAGTTCTCGCCCGTACTGAAACAACCACAACACTGACCTACATTGTACTGGTTCAGGATTGCATGTGTCAACCAACCAACCGGCTGACTCAACTAACTTCCTGACTGACTGACTAACGAACTAACTAACGAACTTAACTAACGAACTAAGCAACGAACTAACTAACTAACTAACGAACTAACGAACTAACCAACTAACGAACTAACCAACTAACCAACTAACGAACTAACCAACTACCTAACCAACTAACCAACTACCTAACCAACCAACCAACCAACCAACCAACCAACCAACCAACCAACCAACCAACCAACCAACCAACCAACCAACCAACCAACCAACCAACCAACCAACCAAACTGACTGACTGACTGACTAACTAAAGCGAAGTTGTGAAGAGAAAGAAGACTGACCCCCATTCATAGAGTCTGACAGTTCCGTCCTTGCGGCAGTGGAAGAGAGAGTTCAAGTTCAGCGAAGGCACTACCCAACAGGCGCTGATCAGAAACGAACAGAACACTGCCCAACGCAACGGCGGCATGCACAGCAACTCGCCCTCCGCTTCCACTAGCATGATTATCTGCAATCAAATACAACTCTTCTCTGGCACAAACTAACAGAATACTACCCTTCGTAAAGACACGCACATTAGCAGACAAGGACCATATGCCACAGCTGGGCAGTATTTTTAGCCCAAAATTGCGATTTTTCAGTACTCTACACGCAGACATGGACTAACATTTCGGCTGAGGGGGTGGTGAATTTCCGAATCCTGAGGGGGCTGAGGGGAGTAGCGACGTCTGCGGGGATGGTAACCTAAAAAGTCCGATTTTTTTTACTAAAATCAAGGTTTTTAGGCATATTATAGCTAAAATCGGTTAAAATAAGCTATTCTCAGCTCATTTACACCTAATCTAGGCATGCTTTTCTAGGGTTCCGACGATATATCGATATCGAAAAGTCGATATATCGACCCTTTTTCCAATATCGATATCAATATAGCGATATTTTGTATCGATAATTTCGATATTTTTTGTGCGGAAAAGCAGTGAAAAACAAAACTGACACTAAGCTTATTTATCTCTGGAAAAGTAAAAAGCCAGTTTTTCCTGGACAACTCAGAAATCGATGGTATAGTCAAATCCTAACAGTGGCATGATAGCTCTCAGATGTCTGAAAGATCAATTTCTCGGAATTCTCAGCTTTCAGACAGCAACGCTTAGGTTCTTTATAAACGTCTGCAGCAACACTGAAGAGCTGCTCACTCTGCATACATGAAGCAGGTGCAGAAGCAGACATGGGCTATCATTTGGGCTGAGGGGTGGTAAATTTTTAAATCCTGAGCGGGTACCGCCGGCTGATGGGTGGTTGAAAGGATTGAAAGCAAAGTCCGACTTTTTATTTAATGCCAAGGTTTTTGGCTTATTTGTCATTAAAATAAGTTAAAACATGCTATTCTGTCTGAGCGCATTTATGCCTAATGAGGATGGGGCATCGGCCTGAGGAGTCAACCTTTACATTGAAAGGCTTCAGAAGGGCCACTACCTTCTCTGTGATTCTCTACTTAATTGATATCAGATCGCTGATTGCATCAGTGCTTGACTGATAAGCAGCGAGAGCAGTTTGCTTTTTCAAATTTTCAGATTTTCTTGCATAACTATAAATATCGATATCGATCGATATTGAGCTGAAAACATCGATATCGATATCGAATATCGTCGAATTTTGATATCGTCGGAACACTAGCTTTTACCATAATTTACTACGCAAAATTCTTCCTAAAAATATCTGAGGGGGTAGCGGCGGCCTGACGGGGGGTAGGTCAGAGCCTGAGGAAATGTCAACCCCTCGGACCCTCTTTGCCCATGTCTGTCTACACGGTTCTCATAGCTGCATGTTAATTCCACAACACAAAATCCTTCGACGGATGACCCATTTAGTACGCATAGACAACATCTTGAACCCATTATTAGAATTGGATAAACGGTGCTCGGGATGACAGTGCTAGTGAAGCGAGTGAGAGCAAGAAGAGTCTTACATAAACAAGGCCAGAGAGTATGAGCATGCCCCAAGCGACCACGCCAGTGCCCGTTCTGAGCAGTGTATGATGTCCGGGCGAAAACCACGGACTGGTGCAGTTGAGAGCGCAACCGGGGATCACGAAGCCCGGCTTCCACTCAGACTCCAGCAACGGCCATCGACAGTTCTTGCTCAGCGAAGGCCACTTCGGGTATTTAAAAGGCACTTGTGGCTAAACAATAATCCAATGCTACACTACTTGCCCCAGCCAACTCATCTTTTTTGAGACTTTTGAGATTTTTGAACTTAACAGATTGACTCAAACCCTTAGCAATTTTCTGAACTTTGCATAGAAAAATATCAGAAAGTTATGCTTAAATCAGATTTGTACTAATGTCGAGCCATCTATTCGATTTTTTCGGATCAATATAGATTTTTCTCCTTTTCACCTGTTCCAATGGTATTGGGGGGGCAAAACCCCTAATGCCCAATCATACATGGGCCGAAAAAATGGGGTGACGGTAGTTAACTGATGAAAATTTGGGGTGGGCCTACCGATTTGGTGGGTGGGATCAGAAACAGTTGGCTTCAGGAGGTTGGGTGGGGTCATTTGGGGGTCGAGCCCAAGTTGGGGATGGGTAAACCCGGCCCATGTATGTACCCAACATCTGGAAAACACCGAATACCAGTTTGCACTCTAATTTGTACCTTGCATTTGAAGGAGAAGAGTCTGGGATCGGTGCAGTCGCCGAGCTGCGTGGGCCAGAGGTGGTGTTGCAGAAGAAAGGCGCACTTAGAGCGCGCTGTCCTGCACAGATAGGACTGCAGCAGTAGCTTGGTGTTGTGGGTGCTGTTGCAGGGCGCTTTGTACAGACCGCACAGCACCGGACGCAGGTACCGCCAGCAGTTGGGGAGCGCGTCGTAGTTCTCGAAACGCTCCAGCGCCTCCTCTGCCATGCGACCAGAAACTGCAACTCAACCTCGATACTGCGCCGCTCCCGCCGATCGGCAATGCACGGTGCCAGAGTAAAACCGGCCACGATTTTTCCCTGCTATTCTCTCCTCCCAAATCTTGACTACATTATTGTAGGAAACAGAGTGGCACTTTTTCATCATATAGTAGTACGAGGGGTTTCGGCCATACAGGTAACAGGTCATCCGCCGAAGGGGGAGGGGGGTTGGGGGTCTGAGCCCAAATTCTGGGAGGGGGTTGGGCACTACAAACGCTCAAAAATCGAAAAAATCGCTAATTTGGGTTGAAATTCAGCTAAAAATACTGTTGTACTGGCGATTTTGGCAATTTTTATGTCTGAAATTGCAAAAAAATCGCAAAATTTTCTGAAAAATTACTTGCCAAAAAATCGGAGGGGGTCGGAAAAGGGCCCCCGACCCAAAAATACAAGTGCTAACAAACTGACTCAGAAATCACTAATTTTCAGCTTAAAATTTGCTTGAAAAGCCTTTGTAAACCGAATTTGGCGTTTCCGCTGCTGCTGCTGATATTTAAGAAGAATCGGTGTTTTTGGAAGCCCTTTTTATCGTTTTTTTTACTGAGAAAAACGTGCTAAAAACGCATTTCCAGGCGCTTTGGAGCTTTTTAAAATTTTGAACCCCCTCTGGGCGAAACCACCCTCGACCCCCCACCTGAGGAAAACCCCCTATCCCCAACCCCAATCTGACGGAAACCGCCCCTCCCCACGCCGGCCCGAACCTTTTACATGTGTTTTGCATCCAAGAGCAACGTTCTTTGTGCCTACCGTTATCAAGCAAGCTGGTGACGTATTTGTAAGGCAGTTGAACGCCCAAGCAAGTGGAGGCGTTCTGGGTGGCAAGTGCTGCCACCTGCTGACAACCGGTTTTGCTGTGGCTGCTGATTGGGATGCTGCAGTAGGAGCTGGGCTCGTACCAAGGAGGGTGACCGAACGCCTTCATCAACATTTCTTTCCTCTCCTTTTCTATTTCTTCCGGCGTTTCTGCCATTTTGGTGCTCCCACTGCAATAATATCAACTTCATTTTTTCTACTAACCTAATGCCCAACCAAATTGGATTGGCATGTTTGCATTCAGTTAAACACTACTGTAACAATAATTGTTTAAAGTCTACGCGAGCAAAATAATTGGTGTTCTCCTAAAGGAGTGATTTCAAAATTTAAAAAAACAGGTTTAACCGTTCGCTAACCTCTGGTTTCCGTGCGTGTAAACCGGGCCATGAGAGAAGAGAATAAAGCCAAGATATAAAGCAACTTTTCGCCAGCACATAATAAACAGGTTTCACCCGTCGTCCATCCGCAATCAACTTTGCACCTCAACGTTAAATTTGTCTAATATCAGACAGGCATTTCTCAGCATTCTTGGTATCTCGATGCAAGGATTACCGAGGTCTCGATCCAAGTGACAACATAACATTCCTATCCCACTCCACGCAGACCTTCATTAAGAAAGACGAACAATTCAACTAACCCACCCACCCCAGAGCAGCACAACCAAAAATTTCAAACAACGGAGACAAAAGTCTACTTTAACAAACAACGCACATTATTCCACTAACACGTTGTTATCTGCGTATCTACTGCAGAACTGTGCAGTGCATTCTACGCGAAGCGGCAAATTGAAAGCTGTTCAGGCGCTCGCGAAATTTCATTGAATTATTTTTCTCTTCGAAATCTTCTCACTTCGCTTCAAAACCCGCAAAAGACGTCAATCAATTTTCGCAAGCAGCATCTGTCGATAAATTCAAGAAAAGAAGGCTAATAATCTCGCAAAAACAACGTCAGAGTTAACTGACCTGGTCAAAATACGTTAATTTTATTTAATGATGGGGCCGTTTTGGTGGGTGGGGTTGAAAGCAAAAAAAGTCTGCTTCCGGTGTAGGCTCTGGGGTACGTCGAGGCCAAATTGGGGGTGGTTATACCCTGGTCCAGTGTTAGCAGACCATTTAAACCAAGCACTTCGTCGTTTTTACTAGCCATTCTTTCTGACCGAACAAGATATGGCAGAAATATTACATCAGTACAGCATCATAACATTTTTGCTGAGAAATCCCCGACTGTTAAGAGCTACATATTACATATTGATAGTAAAGTAACCAACCGGTAATGACCTCTGGCTTAGTATCAAGAAGGAGCGAAATTTTAATTGATTTATTTGAGACGACGAAAAAAGACACAGACTGAACTGACAAAGAAAGAGAAACCGCTTAAAGAAACACAAGTCTAACTACATCAGTTTAGCGATCAAAATTATGTCCACCAAGAAAGAGATAATAACGACCACGACAAAGATGATAATAAATCGAAGAGTCGGCACACAGCTCTTGTAAAAGGGAGTAGGACAAGGTATGCACCACAGTCTCGTCTATGTAAATACCGAAAGGAAACATAAACCAGTACGAAAGAAAACCGTTCCTGGTGGTGGAGTTTTAGTACGCAGGGCAGAGGCGGTGCAACCGAGTTACCAGTAAACTGAAAGAGAGAGAGAGAGAGTGGCGCAACGATTCAGCACAAGAAACCGAGAAAACGTGGTACGCAGCTAACACGTAAAGCCGACCGCGCAACTACACTTCCTTCTACCCTCGTCATCAACACAGCAGCAGTATAACAAAATAAGTGGGGCTCGTTTTTGGACGTAGGCCAAGCAAACAAAGGGGGCACATGCTAAAGCCTAGCCAAAAGTGCGTCTTAGACAAAATACAGTGGACCGTCGTGCTCGTCATTCCTGCCCAGCGGTGGTGGTGGCTGATTGGTCGTCGGAGGCAGCATCATCCGGACTGGCCAATGGGCTGGCGGCGGGGGCGGGGCCAGCCTGTTTCTTCTCTTCCTCGTTGGCGTTGTGAATGAATCGATCGATTTGTTGCAACAAGTCTCCGTCGCGATTGGCCGGCGGGGCCTGCTGTTGCGGAGGTGCGTGCTGATTGGGCCGTCGCGGACCAGGCCGTTGTATGGGCGCAATGCCTCGCTGCTGATTGGCTCCACCGATAATTCCAGCCAATGCCTGCTGGGCCATTTTGTGACCGCCACTAATTGGAACGCCCATCTTGTGTGGGGGTGGCGCTGCGAACGGCTGCTTGGGAGGCGGCGGTGGCGGACCACCCATCAAGCCCTGACGACCACCCACGAACGAGCTCTGGCCACCAAACTGACCGAACTTCTGAGCGGGAAACGGTTGGCTAGGCGCAGGACCAAGCAAACCGGCGCTCGAGGGCGGAGTCGGAATTCTCTGCGGCTGATGATTGGTCAGAAATCCAGTGGGCGGTCTCTGCGAGCCAATCGGCCCGAGAATAGGTGGCGGCGGCTGACTGAGATTAACAATTGGTGGGGTGGGGTCGTGCACCAGGTAGGCAGGGTGGGTGGGCGTCTGAATTGTGAACAACTGTTGTGGCGGCTTCATCGATTGGTTGTTGATCAGATTGGGCGGAGTTCGCACGGGCGGCTGGGCGCTCTGATTGGTCGGCTGCATGAAGAAACCGCTGCTACTAAACGTGGCCGCCGAGCCAGCAGCGAACGGATCCGAAACACTACTTGGCGCCATGGGCCAAACCGACGCCGGCTGAGAGGGCGGCGTGAATGCGAACGACGCGGGGGCGGGCGCTCGACTGCGCGGCGGCTGATTGGACGAGAAGGGAAAGGGCGGGAACACGCTGCCCTGCGCATGCATGGCCGGGGGACTGCTGATCGGGGGTGCCGGACTGTGCAACGGGGGTAACATGGCCACGAATTTCATGCTGTCATCAGTAGAAACAGGAAAGCTCGGCTCTGATTGGTTGACTGGCTGCGGTCGCACCTTAGCCACGTTAGGTCCGTGGGCTAGCGAACTCTTCTCCTGGTCGCCAGGGTCGCCGGCTCCAAACATGGCCGCCGTCACTTGGTCGGCGGCTTTCGTAATCAATTCGGCTTCGGTCTGCGTGTCCGACGGTTCGGTCGGCCAGACGGCGCGCACCTTGTGCAACTTGGCGCTCAAATCCTCGGTGGGCGGAGCGCCGGTGGTGGTGGGCGTGACCGGTACGTCGTCGGGAGTCGGCAGGTTGGGATCGAAAGTGAAGTCGAACTTGTCGTCGCCATCGCCGTCGATACTGCTGCCGATCGTTACGTTGGCCGCAAACTCCACCGATTTGACCGGTGCTTGACAGGGCTGCAAAAATTTCGATATAGCGGCGCTAATAGACAGCTCGTCTAAAAAGGCAGAAAACGAGCTGTATCCTGCAGTCGCAGACTGTTCTGGGTCAGCTAACTCACAGTTACTACGAACGGTCGATGTAACTGAGCCTACGTGACCAGCCACAATAAGAGAAAAAGAATACAGAAAAAAGCTATCTAAGCTCAAATTTTAAGCAGATCAATAAAATTAGAACCAACTTGGCTGAATTTCGGAAAGTTCTACCTCATTGTTGGGCTCTTTATTGTCTCCTGAATCAACGAACGGCAGGTCAGGTTGTCCCCAAATTTCGACGCCAGTCTTCGAGGGAACATCACTGACGGCCGACGATGGAACTTCAAAATTGGTCACTGAACTGAAAGCGTCCAGCTGTCCGGTGGGCGGAGCTTGCTCGGCCGAGGACGCACGCTGATTGGCCGCCGAGCTAGGAGGTGCAATGGGCGCCGGCGGCACCTCCTTGGCTGCCTCACTCTCGTTCCAAAGAGTCACAGGAGTGGTAGATAATGCTGCAAATAATTTGCATTAACTAACTGCCTCACGAAACAGCCTTATAAGCAAAATAACGCAATTCCTGCACATCAGACGCTAGGTTTTTCTCTCTTTTCTGACCAATAGCCACGAAGGGCCAGCCAGCCTCAAACATAGGTCGCTAAGTCATCACTTGTGCAAGACTGGTCACTGTAAAATAAATCAGGATAGAAATAAAACGTTAATCTTTGGTCAAAAGCGGCTTTCTCCGACAAAAAGGGCGTCCAATACTTTCAATTTAACCAACCTGACGAAAAGAACGTGGAGCTTGAAGATTTGGACTCGCTGGCAGAAGCCGAGCGATTACTCTTATCTTGTCTGGCGGAACGGCGCGAGCTTTTGTCGCTCTTCTTCTCCTGCAGATTAAGAAATCAAGCAAAAGATCGTAAAACAAAGGAGGAATAGCTTTACCTTCACCTCCTGATGCTGCTGCATCTCTTTGCGCAGTCTCTTTTCCTTCCGCGACACAACCTCTTGGAACCCATCAAGCTGACTGCTGACCGACGCCGTCTCCACGTCTGGTTGATCATCGATCACAACTACGCCTGCAAAAATTTGCATATAGCGGTAACGCATCAAACCAGTTCACAGGCACTCTGACACACTCAAGGTCTATTGCCGTCTCTCGGTCACTGCGCACTGGAGATTGATGGGTCTCCCACGAGGCAGAGACTGTACAGATCGACCATCTACCTCGAGTGCATCACTAGCCGGTTGTCAGTAACGAGGAAAGAGTCTACAGAATGAAATATTCGGACGGGATAGTGACATCATTCAACCGACTGAAGATTTTTATTGCAAATTATTAATTAATGCTTGTTTCCGCCAATGCAGCCCGCTCTAAGCGAAACTTTGGCCAACGGCTAACCTCGTTGAGTCGAAAACAAATGCAACTTCCGTGTTATGTAGCATTTTTTGCAGCATAGGAGCAATTAAGGAGGAAGAACGCACGCACCTGCAAAGTTGTTTATGTCGACACCCGCCAGTGCACCAGGTCTGCAGGCGGCGTCAGCCAATGCGGCGTTCTTGCGCGACTGTCTAAAAAGACATTCGCATTTTACAGCGCCATCGACGCAACTAAAACCACACCACAACCGCTGATCAGACTGGCTGTCAGTAAACTAAATCTCAACACTTCTTTTCTGCCAGGGATAACTATGGACATCATCCAGCCATCTGCTTTCAGGTTTGATTGGCTTTCAACCTGTCTCTCTGTCTGTCTGTCTGTCTGTCTGTCTGTCTGTCTGTCTGTCTGTCTGTCTGTCTGTCTGTCTGTCTGTCTGTCTGTCTGTCTGTCTGTGTCTGTCTGTCTGTTCTGTTCTGTGTCTGTCTGTCTGTGTCTGTCTGTCTGTCTGTCTGTCTGTCTGTCTGTCTGTCTGTCTGTCTGTCTGTCTGTCTGTCTGTCTGTCTGTCTGTCTGTCTGTCTGTCTGTCTGTCTGTCTGTCTGTCTGTTCTTACTTATTCATTGGCTGACTGCTCTGATGACTGGCGGGCTTCACGTTTTTTGAACCGGCAGTCCCGGAATCGGCATTGGTTCTCTCTTGACTCTGTCGTTGCGGCCGAGTGCGATTGCTGCCACTGCCCGGGCCCCAGGTGGTCGACCGACCCTGACCTCCGCGCCCTTGGCGGTCCGACCTCCGATTGCTACTGTACCTCTGACCACCGCCTCTCCTAGACCTAAAACACCACTCTTGTATTCTTTAAAACCAGACAGGTTGACAAGTTCTTAATCACATTGGCATCAGGTAGAAAGGTGGGTGATAGATCAAAGTCACCATCCCGGTTGGGGTCGGTCTGACAGATGATCAGCAACATCATTTGCACAAAAAGTCCTTAGAAAGAAAAGAAGACAGAAATATACGCGTCACTTACGATTCAGACTGCGGCTTCTGGGCAGATCTGTCTCCCACGTCACTGCTCTCAGAGGCAGTTTCCCACTCATCGTGTCCTTCAGAAGCGGTCGGCGACTTAGCCTGACTTCCAGTGCTCTGCTCGGGGCCACCTGTCTCGCGACTGCGCGATCTGGCCCCATCTCGCCTGCCCGAATGGCGACGTTGACGGGTGCCGCGACTGATACGATATCTACAAAACCACTCTACAGTTTGCTTTGTACTGCCGAAACAATCGGATTGCTAGTTACCGTGGGACGCCTTTGGTGCGTCTGCGGTCAGAACCGGATTCGGCGCCGGTGTGCGGCGGCTGTTCGGCCGACTCTGACTGGTTCTCTGTCTTGACCGTCGATTCATCCTCACCCACTGTCTCGTCCGCTTTGCGCTTGCCTCGCTCCGGCGGCTGACCTCTGCCTGAGCCGCGACCGTGTCCTGCAACAGAAAACAATTGCGCACGTGCGTTAATCAACTCAAACAAATGCTTAATGGTAGCAACGCCACAGTGGCGGTCGAACTACCAGCACCACGTGTGTCGCTAAGCGGCTGATTCTGATAACAGTAATTAGAGAAAGTGCAGGTTGAGGACCAATGGCATCAGAGTTAAAAAGCTGTTACACGTTTAGGTTGGATCTGAGTTCAAACGTAGTGGTAATTGCTCATCATGTGCGACTCGGTCCCTTTTAATGACACTCGACATTCGACTGTGACGCAGCTGACAAAGAAACCGGTTCGGCCAAATTTATCTGGTATCACATCAGCAGAAACACGTGCAGTTTACCCACTTAACACTATACAACCTATGGGGCCATAGCGTTCTAGGAATTCTTTGTTTAATCAAGAAAGACTGTCCGCATAAACGGCATTGACACTATGTCTTTCCCATGAAAAAAAGAAAATTTCCAAGCGGATGGCAAAAATGAAACTGGAAAATATTCATCAAGGTAAATAATAAACTTGCAAAGAAGTTACTGTAAATCGGACAACATAGTGCATAAGCAGTTCAAAATAGGGTTATTGTATTTGTAAGGCTGCAATCAGTGGCGTACCCAGCACTTCGCAAAGGGGAGTGCAAAATTATGAAGATGTCGGGGTATGAAAATTTTGAAAGCGTCAGGTAAGAAAATTTTGAAGAATTAGCCTTCAAGAACATACATAGGCCGAAAAAATCCGGAGGGGGGTCTGGAGACCTCGGGAGGGGGTCCAAAAAAAGTAAAAAAGCGCCTATTTTGTCTTAAATATGCGAAAAATTTGTCCCTCCGAGAGGGGGGTGGGCAATGGGCTATGACCGGCTGAGGGGGGTATGGGCCGGCGAGGGGTAAACCCCCTTACCCCCCGGCCCATGTATGTTCAAGAACGCAATTACAAGTATTCTGAGTATTAAGTCTAGTCTCACCTCTGTTAATAGCGCCACGACCTCCAGTAGCAACCATTCCACCTCTGCCAGTGCGTCTTCCACTGCCTCTAGCCGGCGGGTAACCAGACATGAACGGAAAGTAGAATTGACGCATCATTCTTGGATCGGCCGCCGCTCCTCCCATAAAGCCGACGGCGCCTCGATCCGGCCGTCTGCGTCCTCTCACTGCTCTGTTTCCGACCGGTCGTCTGTTCTTATTGGTCTCTTCTTCCGTCTCAGCTCCTTCTTTGGTAGTGGGCTCAGAATGTTTAGTATCGGCCGACTCCGGCGTACTTTCCTCACGTCCGCCGCCTCCCGGCACGCTGCCGCCACGCCGACCGCCTCGTCCTCCTCCTCGACCACCGCCATATCCGCCACCACCTCCAAACGAAGCACCGCGCCCGCGTCGCGACTGCGAATTAACGAATTCGCGGCGTCCGCGCATGGCCGGCGCACCGCCGCCGCCACCGCGTGGACCGCGACGATTCTGCTGCGGCAGTTTGTCGTGTTGCTCCGAGGGAGGAGTTTTCTCTTCGAGTTTCTGGTTCTCGCGCTCCTGCGACTCGCGTTCGACCATTCTTTGCTCCCAGACGTTGGCCGGAGGGGGAGGCGCGGCCGTGGGGCCGCCAGCCGCCGATTCGGCCGGCGTCGATTTCCTGGAAGAGTCTTGAGCTGCGCGCTCCTTGGCCTTGGAGCTCGCCGACTGCTGCTGCTGCTGACTTTGTTTCTTGTCCGGCTGCTGACGGTGCTTGGACTTGGCCGAATCTGACTGGGACGAGCCGCTGCTGGCCATCCCTCTGCGCACCACTTTGGCCACTGGCTTCGCCAACGGCTGCATCTGGTGCAATTCTACAACTGTCTCTGTAACTAAATGCAGATAGAAAATGTTATGCTGATGGCTTTTAGTAGTGTAATGGCTACATCAGAGTTAAAAAGCTATTACACGGAAGTTGTTTGGATCTGCAGTTCAAATTCTGTGGTAATTCATCATCATTTGTAGCCGAACTGAAGTAAAAATGACTCCAGTCTGCTAGCTGACAACTTACTGACTTTCGTCTTTTTGCGTTCAGATTTTCACCAAAACAACTGGGTGACTACGTTTATTTCTCACTTACACTTAGTAACCGGTGGGGTCTGGCGCCGGCTTGGTCAGCTAGTGGTACGAAAAAAGCTCCAGAAACAGCAAATCGAAAAAAGCACTAATTTGGAGAAACCAGCAAAAGTACTGTTTTATAGGCAATTTTAGCGTCTACAATTTTAAAAAATTAGTAAAACTTGCTGAAAGTAATGCAAATTTTTGCAACGCACTAACCTAACTAACTAACAACGCAAGAAAACTAGTAGCATCAATTTATTTTAGCGGACTCAGAGTCATTTACAGCGTACTGAAGAGACCAAAGAATAGAAGTCGTACCGTCTTCATCCTCTTGATCCAACTTCTCCGACAACACAGCGGGATGGGCAGGAGCTTCAATGGAGGCCACGTTTTTATCGAAGTAAGCTTTAGACGCAGCCTTGTCACTTCGGTTAGACGGCGGTCTACAAATCACACCTACTAACTAGCACAAATGACACGTCACTACTGTGTCAGCAGCAAAACCATCAGTACACAGTCTTTTCACAGAAGCTAAGCTAGCTCAAACGACTTGGTTAGACATCATCTGGAGAAACCGCTGCAGAAAGCGGTCGGTCGGTCGGTCGGTCGGTCGGTCGGTCGGTAGTTACCTGTCTAAGCTGTGTCTGTCGGTGGAGCTGGCCGCCGACTCCTTGCTCTCAGGCCTCTGCAGCACTTTCACCTCTGTAGTGGCCGACTGCGCCTGGTTTTCTTTGTTCTCATGGCGCCTTCGATTGCCTCGCTCCTTCCTGGACGACGGTTGGTCTCGTCTAGATACACCATTCTTGACAATTACTGCACCCTCTCCTCTGGCTTAACGCCGGTTCAAAGGTGAACAAAACTGTTAATTATACGCAATCCTGTTTGCCTCTTTTAAAAAGGCTATATTTTATCTGTTAGCCTAGCAACAGTGGTAGGTATTATAGCGTACAATAGTGACCTAGAGTGTGAATGCCAACTGGTATTGAGGTCATTTTCAGGTTTTTGTGTCCCAATACTTTTGGGATTGCAAAAATGTTCGGTCTATGTTTTTGTGGCAATCAACTAAAAGTTGGCAGAAGTTAGGCGATAATTTCTAATTGTAGTAGTGGTCGGTTTTCTATGTAGCAGAACAGTAATTAACTTTCTTCTCTACTAAAATAAAGAATCTGATTGTTTTCCATTTCTAACGGTTACAGGATTGTTAAGCTGAACAAGCAACCACTAAATAATAGACTGACTTAGCAGTGTCAGAGCGTTGCTCGTCGTGTGGGTAGTCGTCGTAGGAGCGATCGTAGAAGTAGTCAGGAGTGTCGTCGTAGTGTCGTCTCGCATCGCCACTTCCCTTGTTCAAGTCGCTCTGCTTCTGCAGTCGGGGCGGAAGTCTGTGTCTGGCTGCCAAGTGGAAACCCTAAACAAAACTATTTCCGTTAGTAGTACCTGACCAACACCTTAAAATACGGTCCGGCCGACCGACCGACATCAGTGGTAGATGGGCGTCAGCATTCCGGTTGGTGTCGCTCTGACGTCTGTTGGTGATTGCGTCATCACGTGTCGATCGAGCAAATCAATAAATCAATAAAATCACCTCACTCACCTTCCCCTCTCTGCTGCTGGGTCGGTCGGTTTCACGATCAGACGACTCTTCGTAACTCTCGGGCACGGTCGGCGGCGTCGGTCCGAAGTCGCCAGGTGCCTCGGTGCTGGACGTGGAGCCCTGCAAACCGGTTTCTTAGCTGCCTGCCACAGTGAAAAGAGCAGAAGATAATTATAATAACCCAAGGTAGGACATCAGTTCGGGAGTTTGACAGCTCGGCCGCGGCTCAGAGAAATATGCGAAGAATCACTGTCATCACTTGTCCTCTTAGCTTAGCTATCATCACTCACACTAGTGTTGTTAGGCTTTTTTTAAAAAAAGCTGTTTCGAAAATTTTATATTTTATTCACAGTATAGAAATTTTGTGGGGAAATCGCCGAATATACATTAGCAGTGCAGTTTTATCAATTTCATTCCTATTCTAATCTTAAATAAGCTTTAAAGGGCAGCAGCCACTCTGTGAGCACAAAAGCTGTGGTAGAATATCGACTCTCAAGCTGCAACACTATCTTTTAACCAAAGTATCAGTTTTTGTTTTTAAAGTTGCTTCTGATGCATCCTGACATCTCCTACAAGCTAAATTTCATGCAAGGAAAAAATTTTGAAAAAGTTTCGAAAAGAAAAATTTTCATAAAAAGCTTTTTTGGCCTTCAAAACTCTACGCACACCATGTAAAATAGTTCGTCCGACCTTACTGGCCATAAATTTACAGTTCTCTTTCAACCGACTATCACACATAGCTAAGAAGCTACTATAATTCTACTGTAAGAGAAATGGCAGCAGTGACCTGTTGGGCAAGTCTGCGTTTCTGTCGCGACCGTTCGATGGCGGCTTCCCGCTGATTGGTCTGTTGCTGCCGACGCCATTGCTCCTCGGCCTCTTCGGAGTCTATGTCTCGAGCCCTGCGACTCTGGGACTGTGGCGGACCGTAGCCTCTCGGCCCGTACTGCTACAACAAACACTATTTCTCAGCCATCACAACACATTAAAATTAAAATTAAACTGTACTACTACAGTCAGGTACTTAGCGCCATTCCATTAGCATAATTTGAGGTTAAGCGCCTGAGTGTTGGATTATGTCAAAGAGTTATCAGTACTCGAGGAAGGTCCTCACTGAGTCTCGGTAAGGCACGGTACAGTGTCATCATATAACTCTTACTCGGAGTCTGATTACCGCTCGTGATCGATCAACACTTGGCGCAATGCCATCAATCGCATAAACAAGTAGGGATGTAACCGGGTTCTTGCATATACCACATAATGGGGTATTTTTGGAACCGCATAATTTACTACATTCTTTCCGGCCCCAGTATGATCTTATCTTAGAGCGAAACAGACTCCTTTCTCCAAAATTAAGCAGATCAAAAGTGGGAATTTTGGTCCAGTAATCAGCACGATGTATTCTGTAGAACTACTTACCATTGCTCTGTGCGAGTCAGACATCTGGTGTGGCGGTGGTCCGTACCAATCAGGAGGGGGTCCGTAGTGCGAGGGAGGATGAGGCGGAGGAGGGGTGCGACCGGTCTGGTAGCCCATAGCGGGCTGACCTTCGTAATCCCAGTCAGGAGGGGGCTGCGGTCCCCTGTCCTCCCAGACGCTCTCTCTAAATCGCACCACTCAATCAAATAGTCTCTTATAAACAACAAGTAGCACCTGTAGTCCATAGGAGCGGGTCTCATCGGTTCAGGAGGGGGAGGAGGAGCTCGTTGCATGCGGCCACTGGGGGGACGACCTCCTTCTTCATCGTCGCTCCACAGTCCAGGTTGCTCACTGAAAAGCAGAGCTTACACTCTGTTGCAGAATCTCGACGGATTTACTTGTAAGTCTCTCTGTCTCTGCGCTCTCTGTCGTAGTCAGCGGAAGGGTAGGGTTCGTCTCCTTCGGCTATAGGAGGTGGGTGCGGTCCTCGGCGATACCCGCTCATCTGTGGCGGTCCGTAGCGATTAGAAGGGTAGCCGCCTCCCAACATAGCATGGTCCCCATTACGCGTCTGCTGACTGTACGGCTCTCTACCATCCTCTGCAAACCAAACTACATAATTTTGTAAGCCACGTACAACATAAACAAAACAATAGACTACACGAACAAAGCAAGAACACGGGCAAACATGAACTAGGTGGTTTGGGGTTACCCGTTAGCTAGAAAGGCAAACCCCTAAGATAGGTCTCCCAACCGGAAAGTAATGACAAACTGGCTCTGAAAACATGGTAAAAAGGCATTTTCAGGCATCTTGGAGCTTTCTAAAATGTGGATGTCCCACCTGAACAAAACACCCCTGACAGACAAACCATACCTCCCCGACCCGAACCTGCTACAAAAATATACAGGGTGGCAGACATGGGCTAGCATTTCGGCTGAGGGATGGTAAATGTCTGAATCCTAAGGGGGTAGCGGCATCAGAGGGGGGTTGAGGGAATGGTCAGCTGAAAAGTCCGATTTTTTACTAAAATCAAGGTTTTTAGACTTATTTTACACCTCATCTAGACATGCTTTTATAATCATAATTTACTATACAAAATTCTAGCCAAGCACTTCCATCTGTGTCCGCCGTCAAAGTGAACAAGTGCACGTGCATAACTAGTTGGTTGCGATGACAGACTTGGCCAAAAAATTTTGTAAGTTGTTCTAAATTTCAGCGCAATTGATTGAGAAACAGAAAAGTTACAGCCCTGAATAGATAAATGGGTGGTCCTGTTTTATGAACACAACTACTTTGTATAGGTAATTTGGAAGGATGTAAGCGAGTTACCGTCATAATCTCTCATGCGTGCCTGGTAGTGCGCAGGAGGAGGCCCCTGTCTACCGTAGTAGCGAGGGTCGAAGGGAGCGGCTCCACGGGGTGGCGCCGGGCCGTAGCCCCTGCCCTCAGGAGGGTAGGGCGGGGCCATGGCGTGGGGAGGATGGGGCGGGCCGTACTGCGGACCACCTCCATAGGGCGGGTAGCCCATGTAGCCTTGGGTTGGCGGTTGCTGGTAGTAGCGGTGCGGAGGGTAAGGGGCGGGCTCTGCAGGAGGCGGAGTCTCCGAAGTGCCCGCCCCGTTCTGGGAGCTCAACGACGGCTTGGAAGGGTCTTCGCGGTCCGCGTCCGACTTGCTCTGCGCACTGCCACCTCCACTTTTCCAACTGCCAATTTCTGCAACACTCTTCTATTGGCCTTTCCAGAGAAAAAATGCAATTTTCTACTATTTCTACACTTAGACAGGTTAGACTTCAAATTCGTCATCGTCAGCGCCAAAACTTCCTACTTCGATTTTAAACTATGGCGTTTTGTAAAAAAGACAGCCTAGTAAACACAGTTGTTAGGGTCCAAAATTTAGGAACTATTTTTTTAAAAAAGCTGTTTTTGAAGGCTCCAAAATTTTTTCAAAAATCAATATACAAATTAAGGCAAAAAGTGGGAAAATTCACGTACATATAGAATTTTTCGTAAATTCTTTGGAAGCAGCCAACACATTATCTAGCAACCTGCGATAATACTTCTTTTGCACTGAGCCTAACAGTGACTGCTTAAGAAATTCTTCCTTAGGATTCACCTAGAAGTGCCTCTAAAGACAATTTTCGGTTAAATTATGCAGTTATAGGTGGTGTTTAGACCTATATTGGCGTTTTCGAACAGGTGTCGTAACTGACTTGAAGTGAAAAACTAGAATTTGTTTTATGTCCCCGTACTAGCACGCTGGACCCATTTAAGACGATTTAAAAAAATTAAATAAAGCAAAAAATTTTGGCCTTCAAAAAAAATTTTTAACAACTGTGCTAATAAAGCTGAACTGACTCTGGGGTCTCAAGCTGGGTCCTCCAGTATCTTTTGCCTTTGCGGCGGCGTTGCTGGCATCTGTGCCGCCGGCCGCTTCTAGACTGGGGAACTCTCGACTGCTGAGAGCGCCTCCAGCAGAAGCTGACGAAGCACGACTGTTCTGCTGCTGTTCCGAATCGGGTCGACTCCACGACGGTCGCATGTCCGGTCTGATCGTCGGTGCCCCCGCTCGACTGCCAGACCCGCCAGCACTCGCCTGTCAAAAATTTGCATAAGACGGTAGGCCCGGCAGACAGCAAACCAGAATAAAGCCACATCAGGCTAATAACCGATCGACGGCTATGCCACACCATGAACAGCTAAATCCAAGCCATGGACGGTGTCCTTAGCCGGCGGTCGACTACTAGGCAAATGTGGCCAGATTCCCTGTGGTACTGTACCGTTTTGTGGAGTTCTGTCGAAGATGCATTGTTTTGTGCCCCATTTATTTGCTGCTGCTGCTGTGCACTGTCCTGCGAACCCCATCCCGGCCCACCACTGGGAACGAGATTGACGTTCGGATCCTGTCCTGCACTCTCTGCTCTCAACGAAGGCAGAGTAGCGGGAGGCGGCATCCGCCGCACCACCGCAGTCTGCTTGCCCAACGGCTGAAGACCATGCTTGGCCGCGCCTAAACACTCTCTGCTTCATTTAGCTTTTTTTCCTTCGGATTGGGCAGATTTTCCAGAAACAATCTTGCTGGCAAAATTTTGCTTACTGCAATGCAAGTCTTAAGTCACTTTGTTTGTACCATGATTATTGTAGTGTAAGTCGCTCTTTGACAATCAAAAGATAAAACTGAACGTAACAAAAACATATGGCCTACTCAAAAAATCAACCAAAAGATAAATAACATGCAAAACTGAACCAATTATTTTGGAACACTTCCTTTAGTACTTTCGAAAAACAAAAAAGTCCAAAACTTCTGTTCTTGAAAAAAAATTAACACATCAGCCAAAAGCTCCAATTAGGAGAGATATACAACAGAATATGCTGAAAATGCTAGTTTTTGTGTCGAAAAATAGTATTTTTTCAACAAAAAAACAGATTCGATCGAGTCTTTAAAACAAAATGGTTTTCAACAAAAAAAAAACAGATTTTACTCTTTAAAACCATATACTTTTCACTTTCTTCTTTCAATATGGTATTAATACGGAAAACAGTGTACACCGGGTGCCCATGACATCATGATGATACCATTACTATTCAAGATTTTGCGGACGTTTATGGCACCCCCGAGGAAACTATCATAGCAACCTTTATTGTGTATCTTTTTTTACAAAACCGAACAAAGTTGGCAATATGTCAAACGGCATTCAATTGTGTTGTCATTGTCAGGGGTTTTAACTTTACACAGAAAGAAGAGGTACGTACCAGGGGCCTTGTGAGATAACAAGGACTTTCCACTGTAGACACTATTGATGTTCACGGGCTGGTACTTCTGTTTGTGGCCAGTGCCCGCATTCTTGCCAGACAGCCCCTGATTCGACATTGGAAACACAGTGAGCAGCTCTCTCAAAACTGCTCATAGGGAACAACTGGTCTGCTACCGGTGCTCTACTACGACCACACGATCCACACACGATCTAAACACTCCCTATACCACCAACTGCCTGTGCGCTTTCATCGGATCAGAGATAGATAGGCTGTCTACCACACTAGACTAATTCCTTTTTACGCTTCTTTCTGACGCTTACAATCCGAATAAAAACAAATGTTACGCGCGTCTATCGATAGCTAGCAGCGGTGCGACATCCGGTTTTGAACATCAACAAACAAACAGAGTTTACAAGAGAAGAGCGAGCAAACAAAAAGCAAGGAACTCACACAATCAAAGCTGTACAAAAGTTCCTTTATGAAAAAGAGTGTCTTTCGGTCGGTCGGGCGTCCACTGGAAGATTATGCCCCCACCAAGTTTAACGTGAATAATTGCACCGAGAAAATGCAACGATTTGCCGACGACCGGGACGGAGTTAGCGATGACGATACGATCACGTTTTGTCGATTGAAACAGACTGTCATGGCCGCCGCCGTTGACCCTGATTTATGATCGTCGCCCCTCTGTTTCCATTAAATCGAACAATAAAATATGTACCTAAATTGTAACTAAAAATACAGAGACAAAACAATCACCACAAACTTAGAAGAATGAAAGAGAAGACCACGCAGCAATGGGGAAAACAAGGGATTTTTCGGGCACTTTCGAAAATTTTGTTAGGTTATAAATTTCTAATCCTATGCA
The DNA here is from genome assembly GCA_030248155.1 of Sabatieria punctata. Lineage (NCBI taxonomy): Eukaryota > Metazoa > Nematoda > Chromadorea > Araeolaimida > Comesomatidae > Sabatieria > Sabatieria punctata. The sequence goes on along the minus strand of JASANB010004955.1, from coordinate 12,432 downwards.
TTTCTGAACTAGAACTATACACACTCTTTAATCGATAAAGTTATGTATTAGCAATTCTTGGTATTCAAATCAAATCAAATCAAATCAAATTTTATTCTGTGGAGGTTAAGTATAAAAAGGAAAACAAATCAAAAGCACCGCCAAGAAGTAGACATTGCACAGAATAGGCAAAGCGCCAGCACGTCGAGACACTTTCGCTTGTTCCTGAATCGTTCCAGAACGAAGGCTTGAGAATCAAGTCTCCAAAAACTACAGGGTGTCTCAAAAAAAATGATCACATTTCTTTTACTGCCATTTCCGCAAATTTTGACCAAATAGGCTGAAATTTGGAACATAGGTGCCAAAATGCGGGGAATTTTATGTGTTAAAGTTTGGTGCACTAAGCTTGACTCATTCCCGAGAAATTTCAAAAAAAGTGAAATTTGGTAATTTCAGTAGTGAAAGCCAGTCACGAAAAATGTAAACATTTCCTTTTCCTGTATCTTTTCTAATTTTTGTCGGAATTGGATCAAATTTGGAGTGTAAACGCAGAAGTTCAGGGTAATTCGTGTGTAAAAAGTTGACGCATGAACTCCAACGCTATCGTTAGAGTTTAGGCGATAATGTAATGTAACGTTTTTTCGGTGACCGGCTTTCGCTATTGAAATTACCAAATTTCACTTTTTTGAAATTTCTCGAGAATTAGTCAAGCCTACTGCACCAAACTTTAATACATAAAATTCCCCGAATTTTCGCACCTATAGTCCAAATTTCAGCCTATTTGGTCAAAATTTACGGAAATGGCAGTGAAAAGAAATGTGATCATTTTTTCGGTGATCGGCTTTCACTATTGATTTAACAAATTTCACTTTTTTTGAAATTTCTCGGGAATAAGTCAAGCCTAGTGCACCAAACTTTAACACATAAAATTCCCCGAATGTTGGCACCTATAGTCCAAATTTCAGCCTATTTGGTCAACATTTGCGGAAATGGCAGTAAAAAGAAATGTGATCATTTTTTTGAGACACCCTGTATATAGTAAAGAGTTAACGCCTTGAGGTAGTCCAGCCTTAACAATAAACGTGTGCAATGCAGAAGCCGCAGTCTAAGATTGTAAAACGCGCCGATACAGACAGATAGGGGTTTATGATGCACTCGTTCGCTTGCGCTTTTTTTGGCTTTCGTTTCACTTCACTTTCGTTCAGATTTCGTTTGGACGACTTAGGTACAAATTGTAATCGCCTAAGGCCACTTTTGGGAAATTAGTGCGACGCATCACTTGATTTTCCCGAATGGTATGGCATATCAGCTACGATAAAGCGCTAAATTCAAATCGACTGAACGTGTCAAATGGTAAGTCAGGCGCATTTACTTTGTCTGCAGTATGACAAGCATAAGCTTAGGTAATTTTAACTAGATTTGTAGCGACATAACACGGAAACGCAAAACAACGCAGAAGCTGCTTCGAAGCATCAAATCCAGCTAACATGTAGAGTATTCCAAAATACAATTTCACACTGAAAACTGACCCTGACTGAGTTTCGTATAACACGCGAATGTCTAATGTTAGTCCCTTGTCCGTCTCCCTAACTTAACGTGCAGACACAAAAACTCACTCATAGTTGGCAGAAACACTGGTCACAGTTAGGTTGACTTTCATCGGAAAATCAGTTGGTAGCTGTGTACGTACAAAGTTTCGTGAAATTTTATTTTAGCTGATTTTATCTCTGTGTCAAGCACACCAAGATATATTTTAGCTGAAGTCATGCTGAGTTTCAATTTCGTTCACCGTAGGCATCACTGTAAAACCTTAGCGGCTGGCTAAGTAACACGGACTGAACTCATGTCATTATCGGTGTGGAGAGAGAGAGGACTTGATGGCGTGTCAGCAAGTTCTTAGTGTCAGGAAGCTTTCTGATTAACTTGTTCATTAAGAATCGACTTTAATCAGCAGTGCGTGTTTGGCTCCACTCCGGCAGTACTCCAAGTTGACGCCTTGTGACTGGTACGTTAATTGAGTTGAGCACTACCAACTTTTAATGGGCGTCCGTACTCGCTTGTTATCCGGTTTTTCAATCCTCTTAAAATCTCTGTTTACAGTTGACGTTCTGGACGAGTGCCCGAAAATTGAAATTTAGCCGCGTTTTACTGCGTTTTAACTACTGCCGAACCTATTGTGTTCAGTCGAAATTGTGCACTCCGTCAGTTTTGAAGTTCGTTAAAACCCTGCTCTATCTTTATTGGGGAGCTCTAGAATCATAGTAAAGTATTGTTCAGTTTTTGATTAGTTCGCTAATTCTGTTGCAGATTTGCAGAGCGCTGCTGTGCTTAGAGCTTCAATTTCGTGTAAGTGCGAATTTTGGCTAAGTCGCAAGGTTTTAGTAGCTGATATACCATCGATGTTTTCAGTGAATCAACATGTCGGCTGTTCAAAACAATCTCCGTGAACAAATGAAAACCATCCCGGTGAACATTGAAAATGGAACGGCCTTCTACAAACAGTATGTATACTTATTTATTTATGTATGAAGTATTGGTATTGGGAACGCAGGATTTAGCAAATGGGGAACGCAAAATTTGCGACCAGTCCCCGGTTCCGTCACCAGAATGTGAAAATTTTGAAAACTGGTTGTCAACCATAAACAGATCTCAAAATCGTTATTCCGAGAACTTCAGACAAAAAGCAATAAACACACCGACATCCCAATGACATGACATGACCCTTAAATAATTAAATCAGGTTGTTTTAGTTTGTTTTCTGCCGTACCGGATTTGCGCAAGTTTTTCAAGGGATCCGAGAGCATCGATCCGAACGCCGTACCTCAGAGCGAGCGATTCCACAAACAGGTAAGTTTGCCAAAACACTTTTAGGTAGAGCGTTGTTGAGGAGTTGGTTTCAGGGACAACGTTTGCTGTTGTCGGTGCACGTGTGCGTGGAGACGCTGCATCATCCGATGGTGTTCCAGGCCTACACACGTGAGATGATCAACAAACATCGTCCATTCAAGTTGCAGTACCCGCACTACGAAGTGCGTTCTACGTATGCCAAAGTCTACTGTAAAGTCAATTCAGAATCCGCACTCGGTTTCTGTTTTGAGCAAAATTTTCCGATTTTCTTGCAGCCGTTTGTTTCTTTCTGGCTACCGTACTTGACTTAGTCTTGGGGTTTTTCAACACGAAAACAGGAAATACTACGGTAGCAATTTGGAGATTTTCTGAGAAAACATTCGGTAATTGTGGGACACTACCCCCATTAGCGGAAATCTACCATATTGACTTTAGTACTAAGACTGAATCAAATAGTACTAAAGCTTACTAACTTCATCCTAAGGTTCATTCATCCAGAACCTACGTAGAAGGCTAAGACCTGATCACAGTGCTGAATAGAAGCCCTCGGTTCCGAATAAGTGAGGGATAGTGTTATTGTTTGTATCTAAATCGGATGATCAGCGCGTCATGCATAAGTGAAATGCACGCCGCTTCCCTCGAAACGTAGTCTAGCTTGTACAGTCTTTAGGTCGGGTGTGCGTTTCAGGCGTTCTGGCCGCTGTTCGCGCAGTACGTGGAGAAAATGAATGGAGGACAGACGGCCGAGCAAAAGGCCGCCTGGGAGAAGTTGGCGGTGGAATTCAACAAGGAAGCCAAACGCTACATGGCTGAACTGGGAATCTGAGTGGCTCTTTACTGAATCAGATTATTATCTTTTTATGCACTTCATACACAGCGCACACGCGCTATTCAGATTTTCTGTCACGCACAGGTTTATGGGATTCTTTTTTGGGTATGGCGATTGATTGTACCTATTTAGTTTTTTCCTTAACTTAGAGCCACAAAAATAGACCGACAGTTGGTATATTCCGTAAAATACGTTAACATTTTAGAGTTGTTTGTATCGTAAAACATCGTTTTAATTTTAATTGATTGTGTATTATAATTTATATCAACCTATTCTAACAAATGCACTGAGCTTGATTGTAGTGCGTCTGTGTTGTTTGTGGCTGTTTGTTGCCCAGTACATGTGCTTTCGTAGGTTTTTACCAGCTTACATATAGACTACTGCACATTTTTACAAGATTGTGTCCTATACTAGAAAATAATTACATGAGAAGCACGTGTGGTTTCTGCATTAAGCAATGCACTGGATTAATGTAGCTATCCCGGAAGACATTTTGTGTCTAAGGTTGGGAAACAGCATCTAGAACAGACATTCAAAGAGAGTTGGCTCCCTAACTGGTGCTGTTCGCGCTTACGTGCTGTGGTACTGACTGAAGCGACGAAAGCCAGCCAGTGGCGTATCAAGGATTTTGGAAAGGGGGGTGCAAAATTTTGAAAGTGCCTGAAAAGGTAAGGTTTGAAAGGTAAGAAAATTTAGCAAAATTAGCCTTCAAAAACGCGTTTAAAACGCATTCCGAGCTTAAAATTAACAGAAATTACAGGTTTTAGTAGTTAATAATGGCCTGGTTGGGCTTCTGCCCGACCAGGGCGGGAAAATTTTGAAAATTTGGCCTTCAAAAACGCATTTAGAAGGCATTCTGAGCACAAAATAGACAGTTTTAGTACATAATTCATTAGTTTCGCTTATTTTTGACATACTTTTTCTTCCTACCTCCACCGGAAAGGGGGGTGTACACACCCTACACCCCCCTGGATACGCCACTGAGGCCAGCTAAACAATCGTTTCAGTTCACCGCGATCACACCACACGCGAGTTAGTATGCAATCCACGAATGACGACTAGAAACATGGGTACAGTACACCTGGACTTAAAACTGCGTACTGGACGTGAAAAAACATACATACGTGTACATGCAAGAGCCCGAAACACTAACAAAACTGCGATGCTGTCGTATGTTGTTTGCAATAGAATTGAAAGAAAACCGTTTAGACTTGGTGCGCAGCGAACACATCACGGCGGAACGGGTTTTTGTCGATACGTTCATGGCACGCTACTTTGCGACTTGACGTTTACACAGACACACATGTACAAATACGTAGATTTCGAATCGATTCAATCAGTGCTGAGGAGGAGCATCGATAGCAGCGAGGAGTCAATACCTTTTCAGTGTACGAATGTCAGGTTCGCTGAAAGTCCGGCGCCGCCAACTGTCCTGTACGGTCGACTGTCGTCTGAGCTGATGTGGTCGCATCAGAATGCCCAACGAGGTGCTGTAGACGTGATGACGCGCACTTTCCAACTGTGAATTCTCGTCGGTGCTTCCAGTCAGTCGTTCTTCGTATTTCTGGAACATTCCGCCTGTGGTAACCGAGCCGAGTACAAGTCCTATGAAGAACAAGAGCGCTGCAACTATGCCCCAATGGCCCTCCGGCATCACGTCCCCTAGTCCAATGGTGGTGATGGAAATGAAACAGAAATAGAACGAATCGAAGTAGCCGAACGATTGGTGGAAGTGGAAGACAATCGAGAGCAGGATGAAGTACAAGGACAGAATCAGAATGGTGTACTTGAGCGGAAACTCCACTGGCTCTGGCTTATTGGTCGCTTGAAACTTACTGAAACCAAAGACAGCTTTAAAAACTGCTTTCTACCCTTCTCTAATCACTCCTTATAGTCCATTTGGAAGCACACTAACCATCGCAAAGTAGATATTCGTATATTTAAGACAGGGTGTTGTTGGCTTCCTCCCTTACCGTACCTACGATCTGACCCGATACGATGTGGCGGGGGCTGTACAATGTACGACCCTACGATCAGACCTGCGTGGTCCATTTCGCCACCCCTGAAATCGTCATTGTTTCACTGCCAAGCCACTCCTAGCCATGCCGTTGGGTGCCAGTTGCCAAGAGAGCGCCTGGCGTGGGAACGTCATGGTGCTGTCAGCTCCCAACGGCCGCCCGGTTGAGCTGCCCTAAACCGGTATTGGCCTTATTTCTGGTCCCTCAGACAGCTTCTGACATCGTCGATCTTCTCCTCCAACGCGGCATGCTTTGTGGAGCGGCTTCGGTGCAATGACAGATCCAATCGGTTCCCATTTTACCTACTCGCTCTAACCAGCTTTCGGTGGCCTCGGTGGAGCTTTGTGCCGACGACCAACCATTTGCGGCAAGAAATTTGCCCCGCCGAGTGGATGAGCGCAGGACGTCGCGCATAGTGGCTATGCGGCCTTCGGCCTAAACCACTACATCAGCTGTGCCGGCGACCGCACGTACACACACAGAGACTTTTTTCTCCTCCTGATCTGAGACCACAATAAACTATAAGCTATGAGTTGAATTATAAACTTGCCAAAAACCTATTAATTCGATGCAAAATTTACGGAATGAAAACCATTTGAATTTATTTGGAAAACCTGGAAAAGGCCGGCGGACTTCTTAGACTAACATTGTATTGTGTTGTGTTTGTGTTCTTTATGTTCATCCATATGCTGTTCAGCGACTCTCTGAGTTCCCTAGGCCAAACGAAATTCTTTTCAGTGTAAAATCGTGTTCGCCTAAAGCCATTATTTCGAGAGCGAAATAGGTAGGTACTGTCTTACCTGAGAACATAATTGTACAACTTTTCCAGTGACTCGAATGTCAACTGTCCGATATGTTTTAAGAAGACCAGCATCAGTGGTATACCAATTGCAGAGTAAATTATGGTCACAATCCTTCCAAGAGTAGTGTTGCAAGCGATATTTCCGTAGCCAATAGTTGTGTAGAGTGTCATTGCATAGAAAAGAGCGTTTTTAAAATCCCACTTAGGTTTCTCAGGTGACTTCCAAAAGCCGAACTTTCTTAGCAATGTCATGACAGTTGAATTATCAAGAGCAGAGCCATTGCACGTAGACGTTTGGAGGTGAGAAATTAGTTTGTCCAAATTTCTACTTCGATTTTGATCGTCATTTGCAATTCGCTCTGTCTCGTGAGGTTCTTCAATAAAATAGAACAGCATACCTCCGAGAACTGTGTAAAAGATTATCAAGGAGACGAGAAAAACGTAGAAAAGTCCGAATTTTCTGTACACTACTTTGAGATTTTTCTTTAATTTTTCAAATCTCAGCTTCCATTTATCTGAAAGAAGTGACCAGTGACTTTTAAAACAACGAAGAAAGAAAAGTCTGACCTTGCACCAGCATGGCGAACTTGGGTGCCAGAGTCTCAACGATTGAGCAATAAAGTTTGAAAACGAGCGATCGAAAAACAGGTTTTTCCACTAGTAACTTTCAATTTTTCGAAAGACGGAAAACTGGTTCCGATCTTGTAAAGACAAAAACAGTTTTTGTTTGTGCGTATGTCGAAGGACAGTCAGGCTCGGCTACTAGCTAGGATGACTATCGATGATAGAGCTATAAATGGCGCAGATTACAGTACGTGCACCCTTTTCAAATCTTAGCTCTTTTCAAAGAGCAATAAGTTTTAAAACACCAAATATTTTTCTAGTGCAGGTCAACAAAAAGGTTAGTGTTCTTTTAAAGAGATAAGCGGCCTTAATGATACGCCTACCTACAGCAAGCAATAAGTAGTGATGATGCAGCCCATATATTGTTATTGCAAAATTAGGCACTAAAAACAGATAAACACTAAAAATGAAGTAGCGAAAAACAGTAACAAAAATATTGCTCAAAATCAACGTATCAAAGTGCACATGAAGTTTCGGTTCGCCAGCGAAGCGATAGTCACCGGGAATGGTGCGCACTCGGCATTGCGCAGGTACACTTTTCTTCCGTTCAGCGGTTGTACCGGTCGGAAATTTTGGGGCGCCCGATCAGCGAACTGTCTGAGAGAACGAAAGGCTTGCAGCTGAAATGCACGGTGAACTAGTGCAGCTAAGTAACCCAAAAAATACCAACCTGTCGCGCCGAGATAGAGACTGGATCTGTGAAAACTGTCCAAATCACAGATTCACTGCACGGTGGAGTTGTTAGGGAGCCCTCGTAACGTATAAATGAGTTTCTACTCGCTGGCAGCAAAGAATAAGGAGAAAAAGATGGAATTGTTATCTTTTCGTCTAAACATAGAATATATGTAGGCGGTCTTTAGTGGTAAAGCTGCAAAATACATATGTACAGTTGTTAAAATTTTTTTGAAAGCCGAAAACTTTTGCTTTTTTCAATTTTTTAAAAATATATTTTTTTAAATCATCTTAATTGTCTCTGCACGAGAAAACGGGCCAACAGGCGGGTCAAAAAAAATTCAAAATCGTTTTTGAAAGTTCTAATATCGATATTCTAGGACAGTTTTCGATGCAGAAAACGAATCTGGTATGCAAATTTTCCTAGCTAAATTTGTACTATCGTTATGGTTGGGAAAACCTTTTGAGCCAGACCAAATTATTTTTTCTGAATCAGTGAAATTAAATACTTTAAACTAGTCAAAACGGGAACGCTGAATCTCGTGGTGTTCTTCGTTTCAACCAGAACCTTCGAAAAATGCGATTTTTCGTGACTTGAAAATTTCAATCGAACATATCTCAAAAACTAGGCAAATTCATTCCGAGCTGTTTACAGTTCTAAACACTTCGTAACATAAGCTTTCGATCCATAAAAAAATATTGGGGGGTCATCGATGGTAGACGGCCACTTTATAGCCTCTGAAGTTTGGGTGTCAGTAAAATTCTGCCTATTTTTGACTTTTTCGTTTTTAACCAACACATTCAAATGAGTGGCATTTCGTCTGATGTATTCCTTTTACAAAATGGATTATACCGTTGAAGAGGGCTTGATTTGTAGATTAATTTGATGTATTTATGTCAGACAATAGAGCTAGTATACCAGCAAAAAATAGTTTTTTGTTGTCAGATTCCAGAACCATCGGTAAATTTCTGTGCATAATACAAGCGGTTTTGCTAACATATAGAAAAGATAGGAATTGATTTTTCAGTATTGGGTTGAACTGCTTGCTGAGCTCAGCACGAAAAAGTGAGACTACCAAAAGCTGACAGTGGAGAGGCAATGGCTCTACTGTCTTATGGCTGCAATGCAGAGTTTGTAGTCCAGACACCAGTGCAACTCAAGTACCAGTTAGTAAAGCACTTTGATAAAATTGATGCACGAGAGCAGAAGAGACTGGCTGCAACCTGTTCAAGTGGCATTGTGGCGATTCTAACAGTTGCAGCTCCAAACCAAGAACTCAATCTATGGCATCACATCTTGGAGTCAGAATACTTGCAAGATGTAACCCACAGCAGCAGAACCCGAAAGTGTGACATTGGAGAGAGAATTGAAAAACCAAACTGCCTCCAAACAGTGTCTACTACCCATCTAATCAAGCTTTACCAAGTGTACTGCTCTGAGATTGGCTACAGACATGCACCTTGCGAGCAAGTCCTCTACAAGCTTGTGACCGTATTTGCGGCTTCACTGCAGAAAAAAGTATGACAGGGCTAGGCAACACAACAACAGATGGGGCTGAAGCTTTCAATTGTTGTTTACAATCCTGACACAGGCTGAACAGCATGGTGGAAACATTTGCGCAGTGAATGCAATTCAATGTGGGTTGAAACAGTTCAACGGTACTTGAAACTTGACTTTCCTGCATATGTGCGTCAAGGAGGTTTACCTCAATTCGGATACAAGGAAAATGGAAACGCAGATTACGTCGATTATTATGGCCAGTGGAAGATCACGCAAAGAGATCTTGCAGCTCATACCAGGTTTGAGCAAATGACGATATCAAACAGCCCTCAAGAATACTGAAAAACAAGGCCCTGGTGTTCCTGTTGAGAAAACAGAAATCATTAGGAGGACCCGCTTGCCATAGATGAACCACTTTGCAGAATTTTTAGTCGTGTCTTGATGTACAGCATGCAAAATCTGTTGGCGCCAATGAAAAATGTTGTCAAAAGAATTTCAACATCTGTTAGCATGACATCAGCCTGCTCTAACATTTTCAGCTCCCCAGGCAGATCTTCATCTTAGATTAGATGGGTAGTAGACTGTGTTTGGAGGCAGTTTGGTTTTTCAATTCTCTCTCCACTGTCACACTTTCGGGTTCTGCTGCTGTGGGCTACATCTTGCAAGTATTCTGACTCCAAGATGTGATGCCATAGATTGAGTTCTTGGTTTGGAGCTGCAACTGTTAGAATCGCCACAAGAAGTCCATGAATCTTTGATCTGTTGGCCAGGCTTGGCAACTTAGGTTGTGAAAGATTTGCACTGTTTATAACATAATAATAATCTGTTTGTCATTGTTTGTGTTGTAATAGCTGTTTAGGGTATCTTTCTGAGTTTGCCTATGTTCTCTACATGTACAGTTAAGGTGGTGCTAAAAGTGGCTTAAACAAACAAGCCAGGTATTTACAATTTGCAAGGGCAGTTGGAAAAGCAAACAGTAGCTTCCCCTCTCGATTCGGACGGGGACATGTTTAGCCAATTAGTGTATAGATTAAAAAACATCAAACGTAATGCGATGCAAAGCGCCGATTAGGGTGCAGAAAAAGGTGGCTTGCGCTCAGGCTATACGTTTATATATTTTACCAGTGAATGAATAGATTAGGCTGAACTAATGTTGCACCAATACATAAGTACAATATTTCTAATAAGGAGTTAAATCTGATCGTGTTTGTCAACTATTGAAGGGACGTGGTTGAATTGGTAAGATATTCTTGTATTTTCTTGGTGAAACACTGGCCGGTATTAATACGATTTGGTCTGCTAGTTGGGCTTGTTGTTGTGGATGCTGGTGATGGCGATGTTGCATCTGAACGATCTGTTGCAGGTGGTCGCCTCTGTCCTTCTCCATTCTGTTCTTCGCCGCTTCCGCCCTATCCTCCTTGGCCTTGTTTTCCGCCTCTGTCACAAGTCGCATCACCACGCGAGCGTGTCTATCCAATTGCGCGTCCAGTGGTTGGTTGACGGCCGGTTCATTGTCGAGCACCTGCGGATGCAGAGCTGTCGGTCTTTGCATGTAGACAGGGAATGAAATAAGGGTTGTTGAGAGCCTCCAGGCGCCCTGTCTATGGCATCGTTCGCTTTGGCGTCTTTGTCCTGTCTTGGTGGAAAGTTCCTTGCTTTGGCAGGCTTCGGTGTCGGATTCATGACTAGCCGAACGGTTATAACTGTCTGTTCTACTTTCTTTGGCTTCGGTTTCGAGCCCGACCTCTTTCCTGTCTGTCCCTCTGAGGCGTGCACGTTTACGGGCGGCCAGGTCCTTCGATCTACCCCCACCTTCAGTCTGCTTCCTTTGCTTCTTCTTGTAGTCCTCTCCAATAGACGGGTACTTCTTGACTTCCTTCGATAGTTTTTGTCTTCGTTTCTGGCCGTCCATAGCTCACCCACACAAATAAAACACAAGATTTGTAGTATAATGTAAAACGACTGTAACAGAACAATGAGTACTCAGAAGATCTAGCTCAATTTATTTGAGACACAACAATGGCATGCGCTGTTTTTCAGTAAGCAAGGACCATAGTGTAGCAACTTTTAAGGATACGAAAGCTAAGCTATGCCACAGTAGGAAAATTTTACGCCCTTCACGCTTCGACCACCCTAATTTTGGGTTTTGGATCCAAGCGTAATTATCTCAAAGCGGACCGTTTTGCAGCCCATGAAGTTGAGCTAAAAATTGAATGACACCGTTACGGCTTAGAAACTAGATGCATTTCTGAGCACCCCCCTCTGGGCGAAATCCCTCTCGACCCCCCACCTCTGGGAAAACCCTCTGCCCCCTCCCCACAGGTCGGCCTCTAGCTTTTACATGTATTATGATATGGATGTGCTAGATACCCCAACGTAGCATATTGTACATGAAAATACTCTGAAACCCTTCTTTTAAGTTAGCAAACGGCAAATGATCTTGAGACCAATTTGGAAAAAAATTTAAGAACAATTTCCATTTGAAGAGGAGCTAGAAGAACTACTAGTTGAAAAAGTACGCATTTTAGGATTCAGCACAGTGATGACACGTCATCAGCGCCGTTGAACCAACCCACTGATCTGGCACGAAGTAAAATACGACCGTCTGTGCTAATTGTTGTTGACAGGTGAACAGACCCGGAATTAATAATTTCGAGTATCTGGGTGGGTCGGATGTACGTACTAAGCAGAAAAAATAAAAAACGTGCCGTTTTCCTGTTTCGAAATGCTCATTTCCAAAAACTTGGCTATATAATTTAGGTTTAAAAATCTACAAGTTTCAAAAAGCTTAATCAAGCAAAGCACAATTGATCGGGCCGGGAAGCATTTTCAGACCTTCCTGCACAGGCTAGGCCCAACTTTTATGGGGCATGCTTCACCTCAGCGGCCCGGTCTAACCGCAAAAGTGCCCGTGCACATCTCTGTACCTACCTACCTACCTACTGTACGTGGTGACCAGTACGCTTCCGAGGAAGGGAAGACAAAAGGACGGTGTACAGAAAACAGTGTCTGTGTAAGATACAAAGTAATACATATCACTTCTTTATTTACATACGAACGCTGATTACGAGATGCATTAATGTAGTTGGATTTGAGGCATGACCATTTGAATGCGTAGAGCGTTCAGACGTGCATGCGTTGACTAGCTTTTCTCTTCCCA
>JASANB010004954.1:0-19489 GCA_030248155.1 Sabatieria punctata | reverse complement strand
ATTTGACCTAAAAAGCCATTTTATCACCTTCCCGGCCATTTTTAAGAGGGTCACTTTTTCGACCCAACCTCAGCTTTCGGCTTATAACTCGGACACGAATCAACGTAGAAAGTTCGGGATTGCATATTTAGAATCAGAAGAGCGTTATCTTTCAAACGATACCCTACTCGAGCAGATTTCTGACAAAAATTTTTTTTCGAATCCTTTCCGGGCCCGATTTGACCCCCCTATAACCCCCATTCCGATAATTTTATTTCATGGAAATGTAGCGCTATCTATTCGCTTTCGAACGCACAAAAAAAATCGAGAAAAAAAATGGGGGGCAAATTGAGTTTTTGGGCCTTGAAAGTTGAAAATCAGTGAAATTTTATATAAATTTGCCTTTCAGCATGCATACACTGCAGAGAACAGAACATGGTATATTGTGGACCGAAGTCCAAGATTTCTGTAATACATATTACACAGTATCTCTTGCATACATTGCACAATTCTGGACTTGCTTAATGCTTTCTGACGTGAGTTAGCTTGCTTCTTGGTGTCGTTAAAAGTCAGTCTCTGATTCGGTCCAGCCTTGCCCCTTATCCCTATGTAAGTTGAAAATCGAACTTTTGTGTAGAGAGCTGTGCTTTGGTGCACTAATAGACATCCATGAGTTATGTTAAACCTGCAAAGGGTTTATGGATTTGACGCTCCATTCCCAAGATAGATGCCATCAAAAATAGGGCCACTAACTATGGGACCAAAACTTCCAACTCAGGCTTCTTTTATACTATAATAAGAGTTGGAACTAAAAATTGGGGCTTTTAGATAACTTTTAGAGTAGATTAAAAAATTTTGGTCAAAAATAATTTTTGAGCAAAAAAATTTTTTAGACCACATTTGGCGGCCCCTAGCTCGTCTGCAACCCCTTAGGCCGACTTTTTTATTTCAGTTCATACTATAATATTTCTTTCATACTATAATAAGAGTTGGGACTAAAAAATTGGGGCCTTTGGATAACTTTTAGAGTTTGGTTTGGTTTTGGTTTGTGAGAAATTCGCTTCTGAAAGCCCAAATTCATGCAGAAATCTCTTGTTTTTTGGCTATGCAAAACAGGGTTTTAGTAAATTTAATGTACATTTCTTACGAACCATGGGTGGTAGCCGTATATGGTTTACACCAAACTGTAGCAAATTGATAGCGCTACAAAATTGTGTAATAAAAACAGCTTAGAGGTGTTGCAGACGAGCTAGAGCCGGCTGGTGGTCGAAAATTTTTTGTTCAAAATTATTTTGGACCAAAAATTCTAAATCTACTCTAAAACCTGAAAGCTCCAATTTTGAGGTCCCAACTCTGATGAATAAGCTTTGTATGCCGCAAAACTGTAGAACTTCGCATGTTTTCGAGTATTTGGAAACGAATTTCTCACAAACAACGGGCCGTAGCCATATATGGTTTACACCAGACTGTAGCAAATTGATAGTACTACAAATTTACGAAATAAAAAAGTCGGCCTAAGGGGTTGCAGACGAGCTAGGGCCCGCCAAATGTGGTTGAAAAAATTTTTTTGCTCAAAAATTATTTTTGACCAAAATTTTTTAATCTACTCTACAAGTTATCTAAAAGCCCCAATTTTTTAGTCCCAGCTCTTATAGTATAAAAGCAGTCCGAGTTGAAAGTTTTGGTCCCATAGTTAGTGACCCTATTTTTGATGGCATATATCTTGGGAATGGAGCGTCAAATCCATAAACCCTTTGCAGGTTTAACATAACTCATGGATGTCTATTAGTGCACCAAAGCACAGCTCTCTACACAAAAGTTCGATTTTCAACTTACATAGGGATAAGAGGTAAAGCTGGAGTGAATCAGAGTCTGACTTTCAACGACACCAAGAAGCAAGCTAACTCACGTCAGAAAGCATTAAGCAAGTCCAGAATTGTGCAATGTATGCAAGAGATACTGTGTAATATGTATTACAGAAATCTTGGACTTCGGTCCACAATATACCATGTTCTGTTCTCTGCAGTGTATGCATGCTGAAAGGCAAATTTATATAAAATTTCACGGATTTTCAACTTTCAAGGCCCAAAAACTCAATTTGCCCCCCATTTTTTTTCTCGATTTTTTTTGTGCGTTCGAAAGCGAATAGATAGCGCTACATTTCCATGAAATAAAATTATCGGAATGGGGGTTGTAGGGGGGTCAAATCGGGCCCGGAAAGGATTCGAAAAAAAATTTTTGTCACAAATCTGCTCGAGTAGGGAATCGTTTGAAAGATAACGCTCTTCTGATTCTAAATATGCAATCCCGAACTTTCTACGTTGATTCGTTTCCGATTTATAAGCCGAAAGCTGAGGTTGGGTCGAAAAAGTGACCCTCTCAAAAATGGCCGGGAAGGTGATAAAATGTCTTTTTAGGTCAAACTAAACCAAAGTACAAAATTTTAGCCAAATCGGAGACAAAAAGTTGAGATTTGTCCGGAGGCTAAGGAGCAAAAGTCGATTCCTAGAAAAACTGGCTCTTAATCCTTGAAAACTTCAACTTTATTCTCTCCACCCACACCAACAGCATGGTTCAAAGGAGGGGTTGGAGACTCAAACAAAGAACACGTACAATACAAAACAGTCAAAAAACTACTGCACTGTTACCAACTGAGACTCCTGCAAATGTTGGAAAAAACATCAGCTTTACAATAGGATTTGAAACCAGCAAAGTTTTTGTGCACAACATCGTTTGGAATGGTGTTTCGTATAAAAATAGCAGTGTACAAGTTACATGTGCGTTCAGTACCCCCATTTACATTGGAGGAAGCCCATGCCCACCCGCCGAGCCGACCAGCTAGCCTAGGTTTTAACTTTAGACGTAGGTTTAATCTTAGCTTTTCACATTAAAAATACCTATTTCGCGGGTGGAGGAGTGTACTGGGTATCATTTACAGATAAGCTTGACCGGTAAATAGGGACGTTCTTGACCGGTAAATAAAAAATACAATAACGCAGTGGCGTATCCAGGATTTCGGAAAGGGGCGTGTAAAATTTTGAAAGTGCCTGGTTGGGCCGCTGCCTAAGCAGGGTAAGAAAATTTAGCAAAATTTGCATTCAAAAACGCGTTTAAAACACATTCCAGGCTTAAAATTAACAGAAATTGCAAGTTTTAGTAGTTTGAAGTGGCCTGGTTGGGCTTTTGCCTGACCAGAGCGAGAAAATTTTGAAAATTTAGCCTTCAAAAACGCGTTTAAAAGGCATTCTGAGCACAAAATAGACAGTTTTGGTACATAATTCATTAGTTTCGCTTATTTTTGACCGAATTTTTCTTCCCACCTCCACCGCAAAGGGAGTTGTACCCACCCTACTCCCCCTGGATACGCCACTGCAATAACGCCTAGACGGTCTTTCTTAATAATGCTTAGTACGTTCTTGAACAAAATGCGGTTTCGCACTAATTTAGACCCTAAATAGAGATATGGCACGGTTTCGAAAGCGTTTGAGTTGAGGAGAGGCTTGGTTGGAACTGTCTTCGTCACAGGTAGATTAAACAGTGCTAATTGGGTCTTTGCTTAGTAAAATCTTTTCCCTATAGAGTTGTTCACGGCTCGTGGCCCGGCGGATACAAGCATACAAGCAAGCAGCAAGAGTTACCGTTGTGAAACCAAAAAAGAACGCGTTTGCACATTAAAAGTGGTTGTGCTCTTAAAGTTAATCCGAAATGCCGGAACAGTCTGAAATTGCATTTGGACCAATTTGGTACAGACCGCCTAGACAATGGGCCACTTTGGTCAGGAGATACCAACGACGCACCGTTTTTTGGGGGGAGAAGTAGGTATATCCCTCAAAATAGTACAATTATAGTACACAAAAATAGTACAGTCAAAAAAATAGTACAAGATGAGGATTTGATTGGAGCACCCTGAAAATGTAGAAATCAGGTCGGAAAAAATAGTTTTTACAGTTTTTCATACCAGAAAATATAGTTTAAAACAAAAATTTCGCTATAAACGTCGTTGAAAAGGCCGTGTGCGTTTAACGGTGCGGCCGAGTTAATATAATATTATTATCAGTTTCATGCAGACATGGGCTAGCATTTCGGCAGAGGAGGGTAGAATTTTCAATTCCTGAGGGGGGTAAGAGCGCCTGAGGGAGGCTGAGAGGGTGGTAAGCCAAAAAGTCCGATTTTTGGCTATAATCAAGGGTTTTAGCTTATTTTTCATTAAAATAAGCTATTTTGAGCTCATTTACACTTAATCCAAGCATATTTTTATCATAATTTTCTATACAAAATTCTTCCAAAAAATTCCAGAAGGGGTGGTAGCGGCCGACTGAGGGGGGTAGGTCGAGGGGCTGAAGCGCTGTTTATACTCCTACTGCATAGCTACTGCAGTAGGAGCTACTGTATTAGGTTGGCCGACTCCTTCAGTAGTCTTCGGTAGGAGTATAAACACCCGCGCCGGCGCCGCCGCGCTACTGCAGTAGCTACTGCAGTAGGTCGTCGGAGAGGCGCATTTAGGTGCGGTTTTTTGCACTTTCAAAAGCATTTGAGGTATGAAGTGGGTTTCTGGGCACCGGCAGAACATTTTTTTTGTTTTTAGTCCGATCAGCAGACATTTTTCAACAGAATACAGCAACATTTCACTCCCGACGCACAGTCGGTCCGTTATTTTTAGGCAAAACTTGAGTTCCACTCCAAGTTTATTAATAAAATAAGACAGATAGGTGTTGTCAGATGTTGCAAAAGCTTCTGTCCGGGTGATTACGTCCATATCTTCGTCGATCACTACCAAAACGGTCGAGCCTGCATGCGTTTCTGGTGTTGAATGGTTGTTGACGGGTTCTGGGTGTGAACATGACGCTAAAAATGTTTTCTGCTGCCATCCTAGTGCCTTTCTTTCTATTCTAAGCTAAATCCATCATTTCCTCGTATAGCTCCCGTGTGAAAAATAGAATTATTTCTTTTTTTCTTCTTTTTTCATTGGCTTTAGTTTTACACCGGGAGCTGGCGCGGCTGTTTTCTATTCTGCTCTGCTACTGCAGTAGTGTATGTGATTCAGGTATATTCGTATATTCGCCAGCCTGTAAAAAAGAGGCAGAGACTGGCGAAAAACTACTGCAGTAGTGTGTCTTCAGTAGGAGTATAAACAGCGCTTGAGGGTCTCCGGGAGGGGGTTCGGAGGTATGGCCGGCGGAAGGGGTGGTATTGGCCGGCGAGGGGAGGGGGTTAGCCCTCCCTAACCCCCTGCCCCGCGGTCCATGTATGTTTTGTCACGAGGGCTCATACCGAATCGCCATGCGGTGTAATGGGAGATTATTACGAACCAGCAAAACCTATTGTCCTATTTAGTTCGCTCTTTGTTGTTTGGTGGACCCTACCACAGTTGCTGTCCCAGTTGCTTAATTTGCAATTTTTGTTGGCTTTATCAATGTCTATGACCTCTTAAAGCAGAACTTTTATTAACATGCATTTCGCGAGAAAGTCAACTTATGTACTAAACCAGGAGCATATAGACCACGTACGATAACGATCGGGCATATTTGAAGAAAAACACCCCGCTAGAACCGGAGCTACACACATCCCCTCAAAGTTGGCTCACCAATCACCAGCCGTTTTTTGGCAAATTTTTGGACCTCTAACGACCGAAATTCAAACGTGTGCTGTTTGCCGATATCTAAACCGAACCGACAGCATTCACATGCGCAGTGCGCACCAATCGATTGCTATTTTCAAAATACTTTAAATCCCCACTCCCACTCATTTCCGCCTGTCTTGCCTGGTTAGCGGATCACTATTAGTAACCATGTTTAGTCTGTTGTGGAAGTGCAACCAATAACCTCTAGACTTAAAGCAGAACCAAAGTTTCAGTTTTCAAGACACTTTACAGACCATCTTTTCGAGTCTGGTTGTCTTACAATGCTGTTTTAAAACTGTAGAATTGTAGATAGACGAAGAACAGGCTATATCGCGTTTGGGCCACTTTTGTACCGTACGTCCATGCCGTGGTTTATTTGGACCACTTTGGGTGGGATATACCAACTACGCACCGTTTTTTGGTCAGATACGTTTTTTGGGTGCGTAGTTGGTATATCCCACCCAAAATGGTCCAAATACACCATGGCAAAGGCGTACGGTACCGAAGTGGCCCAAACGCAATATAGCCCTGTACTTCGTCTATATACAATTCTACAGTTAAAAAAACAGCATTGTAAAACAAGCATACTCGAAAAGATGGTCTGTAAAGTGTCTTGAAAACTGAAACTTTGGTTCTGCTTTAAGTCTAGAGGTTATTGGTTGCACTTCCACAACAGACTAAACATGGTTAATTATAGTGATCCGCTAACCAGGCAAGATACGGAAATGAGTGGGGTATTTAAAATATTTTGAAATAGCTATCGATTGGTGCGCACTGCGCATGCGAAAGCTGTCGGTTTAGATATCGGCAAACAGCACACGTTTCAATTTCTTGTAATATGTTCGGAACAAAACAAATCTTGTAAAATGTGCGCACCCAATTGTAAGTCTTTAAAAAAATATAACCGAATGCGATATCAAACAACTGTTTTTGACTTCTAAATAATTGTTTTATACACTAGCACTAGGGACCGGCAACGGCGGCCAATTTTGCGCCGTTCCGCGTGCCTAATTTTCTTCGCACGTTTTCACCACACTGGTGTCGCGGGGATCAAAATCATGTTTTTTAAAAAAATGCGGCTAGAAAAGCGCGTTCTTTTTTATGGTTTTTTGTTTTGATTATTTTAACATAACTATTCACCCAAATCACCTTGCTATACGCTAAGCTGCGGTTGTTTTCGGCTAAAATAAGCGGAAAAACAGCGTCAGTGTAAAAAAAAGTTTATGATCTCAAAAGGTGCGCCCGACGGTATTAAAGAGGCATTGATCATCTTTCGTTTGAGCCATTTTTTTTCGGCATCGATGCAGCCAAAGATCCCGGAAATCAGATTGAAATTTTACATGGTTAAGCATAGGCAGAATCGGTATTTTTTCAGAAAACGAAAGTTTGCTCTTAAACAAAGAACAAATAAAAAAGGTGCGCCCGCTTAAATTTTAGTTTAGGTGTTGCTCTTACTAAAATCACTCAGATTTGGCGTCCTAGGTTAGTAAAAGATCCCGGAAATTGGGTTAAAGTTGATGAGGTCGTTAAAATTAGAGGGTATCGAATACGAACGTATTGGGGATCCTGAGCAGCCCAAAGCCAATGGTTTATATTTTGCTTCTTGACAATCCTTTAGTAGTTTTGCGTCTCTGCTAATCAATATAAGGTGAATCCTGCTCAGGCTTAACGTGTGTAGTCAATAAATATGGTACACAAGCGGAAAAACCTGTAATCGCTTATTCGAGTTAACTTCATATAATTCGTTTTCATTTATATGTCAGTGGAATTCCTTCAAATTTTCAGCGTTTATTCATAAGTGTTAACGATATTTTTTGCCCAAATTTGAGCTGCATATTCCAACGCAAACAGGCACGGAAGGTAATCCAGTAACGAACGAAAGTCGGATAGGGTTAGGTGTAGCTGGGGAGGGGGAATCAGGGAAGGTCAGAAATGGACTAGATATTAATTAATTAACTTTCTTATGACTATACAACTCCGGAACGTGCGCTATACTGATGCATACCCCTAGGGGTATTTTTATATTTGGAAAACAAGCCCTCAGGAGCGTGTCCTGTCTGTACTGATGCATACCCCTAGGGCATACATGGGCCGGGGGGTAAGGGAGTATACCCCTCCCCCTCGGCCGGCCATACCCCCTCGGCCGGCCATACCCCTCCTCCCCCACCCCCCTCCCGGATGGATGAAATTTTCGCTTATTTAAGGCAAAATAGGCGTTTTTTGGCCTTTTTTCGGGGGGTCCCCCCCACCCGAGGTTTCAAACCCCCTACCCCCTCCGAATTTTTCCGGCCCATGTATGGCATACATGGGCCGGGGTAAGGGGGGTATACCCCTCCCCCTCGGCCGGTCACACCCCCCTCCCCACCCCCCCTCCCGGAGGGAGGAAACTTTCGCTTATTTAAGGCAAAATAGGCGTTTTTCGGCCTTTTTTCGGGGGGGACCCCCGAGGTCTCAACCCCCCCTAACCCCCCTCCGGATTTTTCCGGCCCATGTATGCTCCAGGGGTATTTTTATATTTGGAAAACAGGCATACATGGGTCGGAAAAAAACGGAGGGGGGTATGGGGGGTCCAAAAAAGGCCAAAAACGCCTATTTTGCCTTAAATAAGCGAAAATTTTCTCCGTCTGGAAGGGTGGTGGGGAGGGGCTATGGCCGGCCGAGGGGGGTATTGGCCGGCGAGGGGTATACCCCACACCCCCGGCCCATGTATGAAAACAGGCCCTCCAGAGCCTGCCTATACTGATGCGACTCTAGGGGTACTTATATATTTGGCAAAACAGGCCCCCGGGGCTTGCCCTATGTTGATGTAGTGATCATTAGACTCACCAGGCGAAGGGCTTTCAAATGATATACAACACGACCATTTTGGGCGATTTTGGAATGTTTCCAAAAATAATCGATAATCGATATTTATCGATAAATCATGTTAATTTATAATTAATAATGATTAAAAACATTAATTTTTGTTTGGGATCGGTTCTTGATTCCCCCGCGCTACACCTGATCCGGAGTTTCTCACCAAAGTACAAATCGGAGGAAGTAGGGAGCCAATCCGGGGGGTCTGTAATATTTCGGGTGGGGGGGGGGCAGACCACCTGTTACATGTATTGTAGCAGCCCATCCTTGTCTGAAACTGTAAGTGTAGTGCCTGAAACTGTAAAAGAATTGTGCCAGAAACATCGGAGAGGGAGAGTGGAAAAGATGGTTTTGATGGGGGGTGCTCCCCTATCGGGGGGGGGGGGGGGTTGGCCCAAGTCGGTGGGAGGGGAGCAGAACCCCAGCCCCGCTGTTACATATACAAATGTACCTGGAAAACACAGGAATACCAGTTCACACTCTACTATTCAGTTCTAGTTCGAGCTACCAAGGTGTTTGTTCGGTATATAAAGGTGGTAGACGCAGTCCTACAGTCTTGGTATATAAAAAATGTAAAAGAAAATCGCATTGCGATTAGAATGACACCGGTCCCATCAGAATCGGCGCAGGGGTTTACGAGTGACAGTCTGATAAAGTACATCGGTCATCGGTATGCACGCTGCGGTCAACTTTCTAGGAAGAAAAGGTGGCACGCTGGGTGACGCAGTTAAACGGTCATAACTCGCTTATTATCCAACCAATTCCGTTCCGGTTTGTTTTGTTAGACTGCATAAATTGTGCGCTTTTCAATTCTGAAGCCGAATTTCGCCTAGGAGCATTTTGAATTTTCGCGTGCCGGTCCCTACTAGCACATCAGCACATCCACAACCAATTACTGCATGCTACCTCAGATTACGCGCTCTCGTTATATCGCCATACTTCATCGATTATCGGCCGATTTCCCCAGAACCACACCTAGAAAACTTGCCATAAAATTCATACGTACGAAGAGCCGTACGTTCGTGCCTAAGGCCAGATCGGTAGAACATTGCCCTAGCTACAGAATAAGCACAGTTAGCAAGATTGGGATCGAAACCGCAGGACGGTGGCCCTTTTTAAACGGCGATCATCACTATGAAAAAAAATAGAAAATAGAAGTTCACCAGATAATCTTTTGAAAGATAGCTACCAATTTTACTGTTAGCAGGTCTACCCTAGCTGCATATTTCTGCGCATTTACTATTAAAGATCCTTGAACAACAGACAAATAAAAAAAATAAAAAGAATGAAAATGCGCTATTTCGACATATGCAATGCAAAGAGTTCGTTGTTGGCACAAAGCCCAAACCAGGC
Organism: Sabatieria punctata; assembly: GCA_030248155.1. Taxonomy (NCBI): domain Eukaryota; kingdom Metazoa; phylum Nematoda; class Chromadorea; order Araeolaimida; family Comesomatidae; genus Sabatieria; species Sabatieria punctata. The sequence goes on along the minus strand of JASANB010004954.1, from coordinate 9,681 downwards.
CACCGAAAGCTGGTGACAGAAAGTAGGTAAATGGGAGACGACTGGATCTGCCGTTGCAGCTAAAAGCCACTCAGTGGAAAGCATGCTTGGAGAATGATGATCGGAGAGGTCTTGGCGCACTAGACCCAAGCATGCTGGAAGCTAGTGGCTGGACAGTGAAAGAAGGGCGATACAGTACGCTGGGCAAACAGTAAATACGGGGTTGCGAAATAGGCCACAAAGTCTGATCGTAGGACTTCGGTCCCCCGTCACATCGTATCGAGGGCACGCTTCCATGGAAATCGTTGAGTTGGCCAACTGTGATTGGAAAGAGATCCTCAACGGAAAATGTTTTCTCTTTTTTCATTTTATCGACGGAATTTGATTTGTTTGGAAATTTGCAGATATCTTAGGACCAGTAAAGTTGAGAATAGATTCAATCACGCAAACTACATATATGGCAAAGGCAAGATTCTTTCAGCGCGCTGCCAGTTGGACGCATATCTTTTTTGCGTATTTGCTGTCTCTTGTATGAACGTCTGCCGGAGAAGTGTCGGTCATGCTCATCGGCAGGTAAAATATCCACAGTTTGTCTACTTTTGCAGCTCCACTTCTTCGGACGATCGTAACTGGCACTGAGCTGTGTGGGTGCAGCGTATCGAAAATAGGTCCAATGTTGTACAGGAAGTTATCGGTGCATCTGAAGCAAACACTTCTTTCTACAACTGTTCTGCACAACTAAATTCGTGTGCTACTGCTACCCTACCGTACAAAATGTGCTGCAATAAATATGTGCCACCCATACAGTACATGTAACAGGTCATCCGCCGAAGGGGGAGGGGGGTTTGGGGGTCTGGAACCGGCCGAGGGGAGCGGTCTGAGCAAAAATTTTGGGAGGGGGGTTGGGCACTAAAAAACGCTCAAAAATCGTAAAAATCGCAATTTTTTGGCTAAAAATCGCCAATTTCGGCTCAAATACAGCTAAAAAGTGTTGTTTTGCAGGCGATTTTGGCTTTTTTTGTGTCTGAAATTGTAAAAAATCGCAAAAATTTGCTCAAAAAATTACTTGCCAGAAAAATCGAAGGGGGGGCCGGGAAAATCGTCTCGGGGGGTCCCCATCCGGGGGGGGGGTCTGGCCTAAGTCGGGTGGGGGGCAGACCCCAGACCCCCTGTTACATGTATTATACACTGACATAAGAAACCAAAACTCTAATTGCGTCTACATCAAACTGATGCACGACTTTTGGGATATATACAGTATGTACGTTGGCACCTCATTAAAGCCCCATACCCAATCTTCTACCGCGTTGCGTTAGGCGCGTCATATAAGGAGCATAGATAGACGCACTTGAGTTTAATGGCGATTTTGTGGCCGGTGTTGTTGATGCACTGATGCTTGACTCTGTCTCCGCTCGGCCTCAGCTTAACCACGGAGGGCACAAAACGAATCTCCTGTGTTTGTTCGGGTTGTTTCTGCGTCCGCGCAGTCCGTACCGGCGGTCTCTGTACTGACGCGGACGACATCCCTTTCCTCTGCGCTTGCTGACTTCCTAATCGTGCTGTTGCCGTTCTCTTGCCAGTGTCCGTTGAACTCTTTCCTCTGCTTCTTTGACTGCTGCTCGGTCCACGACTTGGTTTCTGCGCTGGTTGATGGGCGAGTCTGGAGGTGGGGGTCGATTGAGCTCGAGGTGTGATAAGCTCCATTAAGGACGGGGTACCGCCTACAATCTGTTCCTGCTCTATTTGGCTCGTCTCGCTGCGGTCAGTCATTAGATCGATCTCCGATCTTGGTTGTGATTTGGTTCTTGACGAGGCACCAACAGCTCTTGAGCTACTGGCCGTTAACTCTGTCTTCGGCTCTGCTGTCGGGTCCCGCTTGATCGGTACACTTCTCTCTGTTGGCTTTCGTCTGGTTGGAGGTTGTCTACGAATTGCTGACTTTGGAATAGCCGTTCTCACTCCAATTGATTTGCTTTGTTTCGGGTTGTTTCGTTGTGTTCTAGCGCTCTGCTTTGTTCTCGTGTCCCCTCCTGGTCTGGCTGTCTTTATCTCCGATCTGAATTTCGCTGACTTCTGCTGCCTTTGACTTGGGATGGTTCTTCTCGCATGACCACTCTTTGACTTCTTTTCTGGCTTCGACGTAGCTTGACCCATAACAACACAATCGAGGCGCCTAGTAAACAAATACAAATCACTGTTATGCAGAGTACATTGTATGGTGTCTCACTTGGAAGTGAAATGCAATGATGCTCTTTTCCGCTGGTCTAAAATCAACTGTTTTTGTTCAAGACTGTTTATGAAAATTGGATATGATGTACTAGTTTTACACACGATTTAGTTTGCGACTGACTGCTGCTGCTGTACGTATTACGCGCGTCTTGGTGCCAAAAACGTTGGGAAATTTAAATTTGGCTGACTCTATTCTGAGCGTTGACGCATTAAAGCTGTGTCAAACTTGCTAGACTGGTTCGTTTTGCGGACGTTTTCTGTAGTAAAGAGTAGCATATTCGAAAACACTTTTTCAATCCACTAATGAAATGTAAATGTGTCAATTTGCATATTGATGAGACGTGTTCCGGAAAAGCAAGAGCCAACTGCAGTTGGTGCGACTTGTTCGGTGTTGGGGATAGTGGTGGTGGTCAAGTTGCCCGGAGTTTGAAAATGAACACTCGTGTTTTGCTAAATGGACAAGGGTAGTGGAGGTGATATAAGATTATGGGTGGCGATGCATCCGAACGGTGTCAACAGTGCAGTAGAGCGAGATACGTCATAGTGGATCTGTGTTCCATCCATATTGATCATCGAAATTACAGTGTGCAAAGGTAAACCAATTACTAAATTCTCTCCTCGACCGAGCCCGCAGGAAGCCAAAACAGATATTTATTCGCTGGTGTCAACCGTTGTCATCTGATTCCCCGCGGTGCCGTAAACGGCCAATCAACGGACCGGCTCGTGTCACGTGTTCGGTACTTGATCGGGCCGCTCGTTTATAATCGCCGATTTAACGCCGGCAACCGATCATTTATTCAAAGGTTGACTTTGCGCCGTCGCTACCGTACGAGACAATATTATAATGCCTCGTCCCGGCAAGAACAGCTACGACGAGCAGAAACCGCCTTACTCCTACATCTGGCTCACCTACCTGGCCATCCAGTCCTCGCCTGAGAGAATGCTGCCTCTCAGCGACATCTACAAGTTCATCACCGACCGGTACCCGTTCTACCGCAAGAACACCCAGCGATGGCAGAATTCCCTGCGACACAATCTCTCCTTCAACGACTGCTTCCTGAAAATACCGCGAAGACCCGATCGCCCCGGCAAAGGATCCTACTGGGCTGTGCATCCGAAGGCCCAGAACATGTTCGTCAACGGCAGTGTGCTGCGTCGGAGGAAAAGATTCAAGGTAGACAGAGTTGAGTTGACAGACGTAGTGGAATTGGACTTTCAGTTGGACAAGGAGCAGAAAGAAGCGTACGAAGCGGAAGTGAACCGTTTCGTGCTGAACAACAGTTGCGCCAGCACTGGGGCGTCGACCCTGGTCAACGTGGCGGTGGTGGACAAACCGCCTCTTCAGTACCACCAGCCGACCTACCCCCCTTCTAGTCTCTTCCCCGCCATTTTGCCATTGCCGCAGTTCGGCGCGCCCGGATTTGGACTGATTTCGGATGCACGCTTGATCGGCGCTCCTCTGCATCAAGCGCCGGTGAAGAGTGAGCAAGAAACATCGCCGAAGGAAAAGCAGAAGAACTTCAGCATAGATGCGCTACTGCGCCAGGACTGAACGTCGCCAGATAGATATGTATGTTGCTTCTAGCTACAGTATACGCATGCCGCTTGTGGGTGCAAGAACAAAGATAAATTACTAATTCAAACAAGACATAATGAGAGGTAGGTAGGTGGCACAGCTGGGAACCGGCGTTCCTAAGACATGCGCATATGCCTTTGTCTTTGTGTTTGCCCGCCAATGTGCCTCTAATTTCAGGTTGCGCTTGGGTGCGACCAGATTGGCCGTCGGACAGCTAGCTAATTATGGTCAATGTCTATATTGACTTTTCACGTGTCTTATTATTGTTGCTGTAAGATCGCAATCAATTATTAACACATGGCATATGGCCTCTATTTCTTAGATTGGTTTTAGCCTTACGGTAAACAAATTAGCCACGCCGAACGGCCTGTTGGTCCGAACCGTACGTTCCTACCGTTCGCACTGAATTTAGTAAACAAGAATGGCGCTAAAATCTACTCGTCACCGATCGCTATCGACCCCTGCCTCGGGCCGGTTTTCTTACAGTTGGGCACAGCAATCTATCATCACATGTTTGTATTAAGTTGGCTATGGCCTATTCGCGCCGCTCCAAAGGTCGCAGAATAGCCTGAGGCCTGGTGTTTGTTCTGATCTGTCTTGGTCGGTTCACAAGTTGGACGGGCCCATCAGGGTGCCCGACTGGCGATCGCAGCCGCCGCACCGACTCGAGGCTGTGTGGGTTTTTATGCAGTGCTGCGCTTAGTCCGGTTTCTGATTGGAACAATAAAACGAAGATGCTACGTGCGCGTACATATTTGAGTTTGGGTGGGCAGAAGATCAAATTGAATGTACAAAGGTGGCCGCCTGGGAAATTAAAGGGTATTTGTTTTCTAAGACAATTTCTTGGCCTCAATTACTCCGATGCGACAACAACACTATCTCCTAAGCTCAAATTCAATCAAGCACAGATCTGTCAACTAATTGAAGCTTTATTAGGATAGCTTCCGCTCTAATTTCAATCTTCCTCTTCTTACAGTAACCATCCCCTAACATGATTGTGCATGCAAAGCGCCAAATTCATGGTGTAAAGCCTTTCAGTATGGGGCCGTCCATTAAAAAGACGTCGTTCCAAAATCCCGATTTTTCGGAGCCCCCTCCCAAAATCGCCTTGCGTCGTTTCTCGGGGACCGCTTCCGGAGGCCCTTCCCTTAGGTGGTGTCGTTTTCGGTTTACCCCCACCCCCCGATAAAAGTGCAGTACATACAGTACTGTCATGTTACTGCGCAATCAATTGAATAAATCCCTACAACCACTCTGGGTAGCTTTTCTGAATGTAAAAACCTTTGCCGGAATGTAGATAGATTGAAAATAATAATACAATAAAAATTCCCTAAAATTCCGTAAAAAGCGACGTCGGTTTTTTGCTACGCCCCTCCTGATGCGTCGTCTATCGTCGCATTTCAGCCAACCCCCGACCCCCTCTGGAACGACGTCGTTTATGGAGAGCCCCTATCTTACTATGCATGCACGCAATAGATTTTAACGGCACGCGGCCGATAAACCTACACCAACGTTTCAGACGTATAGAAAGAAAATTATCGGTCAAAATGATAAAACCTTGATAATATGATCTTATTGAAATGCACTAAACTGTTAATTTATGCTCCGAATAGAGATGTGCAATGTGCAAACTTTGCTTCAGCTAGCTACTCCCGTGCACAGGTGGCTCTTTTGGCTCTCACGCAAGAAATGCCTCCAGCAATTCTAAACCTGCGTCTGCTCTGTTTGGTAGAAATTTAGTAGTTTGTCCCAGCCATGTCTTAGAGTTTGTTTATCGCCGTATTTTGGCAGCTATGGTCCATACTGTAGAGCGTTGGTGGACTCCACTGGCCTGTCAAAGGTAGGTTTTAGTAGAGAGTAGAGATGATACAATATCAAAAAACCGAATATCCAATACTTTTCAGAACGACTCCAAAAAATTAAGAATTTGCGGGAGTGCTAAACTTCAAGGCAAAAAATCCTTCTAAAGGAATTCCACTCTTAAAAAGACGTTGTGAAGCTATGGCAAACTTAGAGAGTGATTCCAATGGTGAAAGGCGCTGAAAATTTCGTTTTCCTAAATCATTTATGCTGCAAAAGCGAATGAAAATGTTAATATGTCACAAAATGTACGGTATAAAGCGACCTGGCTGGTTTTTTTGCGAATCACATTTTATGAAGGGGTCGGAGCGACTTCAGCCTCAGGGTCAAAGTTGTCAACAAGGTCGAGCTCCGGTTCGGTAAACCCTAATCTGCGCTACGTTCACTACCCAAACACTAATTTGCGCAACGTAAAAATGAGATTTTCCCCCTAAAATACAAAATAAAACGTAAAAAATGAGAATGAAATGACTGCAGAAATATACTCTAGAGTCCCTGGAGACTCCAACGAAGCTTTTAACACGTTTCTAGGTCAAGCCGTTCCAGAGATATAGCCGGTCAAAGTTTGCAGAAACTGCGAAAAATAAAGTTATACAAAAAGGGGGAGAGAACATAGGCTGATCGATGGATTTGGTTGAGACTACATGAATAGGGTTTTCATGACCGCTGCAATCGATTCTGACACTTCACGACCCTGAAAACTTAACTCCGATACCGTAATTCGGCTTGCAATAAGATACGGGGTGGTGCAGCTCCAAGATAAAAGAGTTTGTACTTGAAAAACAAATTTTCCAATTTTTCATGTTATGATGGTGAGAAATTCTCGCTCACAAAGGGTCTAAAACTGTACAATTTTACTCATTTTACCGTGGACAAAAATTCCTAGTTCAAATTCTCACGTGCTAAAATGAATTTGAACGTAAAAATTTAGGTTTTTGGAGTATTTTTAGACTACTTTAGGAACATTTGGTTAAATTCCATTTTAAAGAAAAGATTTTCGACTCCTTTTTCAGGCGTTGTACGTAGCTCGGCTGGAACCTCCTATAGACTAAGTTTTTTATTTCACGGAAATGTACATAGCGCTAAATGACCCCTTATGCTAATGTCCACCAAGTCCCAATACCAATACTTGCATAGTTGGACCAAAAATTGCATTACAGTGAACAGGTACATTTCAGTAATGCAGGCAGCATCTTTTGTGCTCGGATTAAAGGTTAAAGCCTGGTTGGGCCACAACCAGGGCAATAAATTTTTTTAAAAATAGCCTTTGAGAAAGCGTTTAAAGCCATTCTGAGTATAAAATTAGCAGAAACTAACAGGTTTAGTACTCAATGATGCGTAGTTCAATCGCGTTTCATATTTTCGACGAGTTCCTACCCCCCTCAGGAATTGAAACTTCTACCCCCCTCAGCCGAAATGTTAGCCCATGTCTGATTCTGTATCGTTAGAAATGACACAATCTTTACTTTTTTTAATTACTGCTGTACTACTAGAAAAAGCGGAACAGTATAAGAAATTCTACTACTTGAAACTGCTTCCAAAAACCTGATAATTGATCAACCTTTTCAATTATTCTAGATTTAACTTTTCAGGTCAACATTGAAAGTTGGACATAGATAGCTGTTGTACAGTAATACATATTGAAGGGTTAACAAAACCTGCAAACGATTTGTGGGTCTCACGCTCCAGTCATGAGATAATGGGCTCCTGACACCGAGCTCCTTAAACTATGGGATGGGACGAAAATTTCCAACCCGAATTTCTTTCGAATAAGAGTGGGACATAAAAATTGGGGCTTTTGGTAACTTTTAGAATATATTAATAAATTTTTGGTCGAATTCGGTTTTTAAAGAAGAAATTTTTTCCACTCTCTTTTGAGCCTTGTAGCTCGACTGCAAACCACCCCGAACAAAACTATTAGTCAACATATCAGAAGTTGACTTATAGTTTGTTCAGGTGAAAGACACAACGCACAAAGACACACAGGACGTATTGAGTATATTTGAATAATATGTAGTATGGTTGATTTGTTACTAACTAGTCAAATGATGTCACTGCTTGAGCGTTTGTTTCTCATTTTAAGCATCAAGGATAGTTTGCCAGCCACTTGCTCTGCACTCGACAGCTGGCGTCCCAGGTCAGCACGCCAGGCAGCAGCCGAATCGACTAGCTCGAAATCAACGCATGGGCCTCCACTCTGGGCCATAATCACCATCGCCATCGCCGCCTCACTGATTCTTGTCGCTGTTGTTGTTTGTGTCATATGTTGCATTCGGATTTGCAGGAAAAGAACTAAGGTACAGAAAATATGTACAGTATGTAGTAATAACTCTATAGATTCTCTGATCTCTATCTCACCTTTCAGTTCTACAACTTTCTCTGGAGTTTGCATGATCTGCCCATATGCATGGCGGCGTAACGCTAGGGGTACTCTTATCCCGCCCCCTGCAATCAACAGTGGCGTACCCAGGATTTGGGAAAGGGGGTGTATAATTTTGAAAGTGCCTGGTTGGGCCGCTGCCCAACCAGGGTAAGAAAATTTAGCAAAATTTGTCTTCAAAAAAGCGTTTAAAACACATTCCATGCTAAAATTAACAGAAATTACAAGTTTTAGTAGTTTAAAATGGCCTGGTTAGGCTTCTGTACTAACAGGGCGAGAAAAAATTGAAAATGGCATTCTGAGCACAAAATAGACAGTTTTGGTACATAATTCATTAGTTTCGCTTATTTTTGACAGACTTTCTCTTCCTACCTCCACCGCAAAGGGGGGTGTACCCACTCTACAGCCCCTGGATACCACTGACAATCAATCAATCAGTAGTAATGATGGTAAAGTGCAGGGTTGACTTTCAGGCTAAAAAATCGAAGGATAGTGGGCAACCAAACCACCCTGATCAAACGAAAGCAGGAGTGGTGGCGCCAAATGAAATAACAGCAATGGCGATTGGAGACGCGGCCGATCTGAAGAGCGAACAACTGAAGCCGATGTCGAAGCCGGAGCTGCTACTGGAACACACACAAAGCGAAGAGCTGAGCAGTGTGCGGGCGGACAGTCGGACTCAACTGGCCCGCGGCGTGGTTGGAGACCGCTCTGGCGGTTCTCAAAGCTCAAAGACAAAAACTGTATTGGACACGTGGCCGGAGAAGGAAGAGCAAACCACAGCAAAAGTTACCACCATAATCAATCCAGCCACCAAAACTACCGCAGCCAAAACAATTTCTAAGAACACAGGCGATTCCAAGTCTACTTTGTAGTAGTTACTCCATACTATGTACATGTATTCAACCTCTTGAAATTACTGTTTTCTTGCCAGAACATGTCTCATACTGAAGCCAATGAAACTCGTTCCGACTGTATCTTATCATATGCATAACAGTAATAATGTCTTCAGCGTAACATTTGGTTATGTACGTAACGGTCAGTTCAATTATTCAATTCAATCCGCGCCGTTTTCGTTTTGAATGAAATTTACCATTCAGTTGCATAATTCTATTAATTTAGATGAACGATCTGGGAGGCATTCAGTGGACTCAGGCCTGAATGGGACTTGAAGCAGGGTGCCAGTATTAAGCGAGTTGAATTTGGCGCACACCCGAAGCGTTGCTGTGAGTGTGGTGCTGTGCTATGTAGTTAATGTCCGTGGCACATTGTGGTAATTGCCAATAATTTGTCCACAAATCGGGGCTTTCTTCAAGACAATGAGCTTGGAACACATATCACGAGGTCATTTCTTGGAAAATTGACTTAATACATTATGTGTTATGCAACGATTCTGTGTACAAGTTATGAATTCCAGTCTATGATACGTGTGATCCTGTTCTTTCGCGGATTTTTGGTGAGATAAAAATTAATAGACACTTGCTATAAGTCTATGTGCTCCGCGCATGCTTCTTCTGTTTTCCAGTAGTTAGTGGTATTTATTGATTTTATAGTTGCGTAACATCCATCGATCCGATCCGAAGTGCGGCGGCCTAACTACGATCAGACTTCTGCGGTCCATTTCGCAACTCCCGATGTGGTAATCTTGGACGTTGTT
>JASANB010004953.1:0-60260 GCA_030248155.1 Sabatieria punctata | reverse complement strand
ATAAAATGGCTCTTAATCCCTTCCCCTAGAATTTGGGCTCAGACCTCCTGGCCGACGCCAGAGACCGCAACCCACCTCCCCTATCGGCTGGCAAGGCAACTGTACATATGTATGTACAGAAGAAAATATGTATGTAAGAATATTGCCATGCAGGGTGTACGTAGTAGCTAGCGCCAATACGAAACGTACCACTCAAACCACATGCGCGAAACTCTACTATTGTACTGGTGTTGGTAGCAATCCGACCGAATGTATCTATAAGGCAACCTCTTCATCAACCACTCAGAATAGACTGGCGCTCAAGACTTGGCAAAGCTAAATAGTCTCACGTGCCTCACCTGAGCAAGAAGTTGTTGGGCGAAGTGGTGTTGGTTTCTCCCTCAAATACTTTGACAGAGTCTGATCGGTCCATGTCAATCGAAGTGAGGGTTAGTTTGACGCTCAACGGAGGGGTGGCCTTGATCACGTAGTAACACTGGATTCGACTGCAGTACTTCCGCGGAGAATTTGGAGAGGCGATCGACTGTACACCGGGAGAGGCCGAATAGAAAATGTTGGGACAGGCGCAGTTCTTCTCTGTCACTGAAAGCCACTACTACATAAATTACAATCGAATCAACCATTAACTAACTGAAGTGCTACCGTTGAATCGCGTGAATCTGGCCACGAATCCGAATCGACGGACACTGCCGTCTGAATGGAATTGCAACTCGAATCCGTTGCCCGATGCTGACACGAAGTCGTCGCCGTAGTACGAACCGGATAATCTGGAACCCGTTCAGGTTATGTTTCAGTATACGCAGCAATAGTTTATTCCATTATTCGACCACTGTGCAGCAGCGTACTTAGTACAGGGTGGGCTATTTAATTTATCTATCAGGTTTCGTCTTGCTGTAGCTTTTGCCCTCGTAATTTCGCTGAAATTTTAACACAACATGTCCAGAACCTCACAGTTTTTACTCTGAATATTTTGGCCAAGTCTCGTTTCAATCACAGTTATGTGCTTCCACGTAGAGATGTGCACGGGCCGGGCATGCCCGTCAACGATTTTGGACGGGACGGGCCGGGCCTGGAACCATTTTCAGACCCCCAGGGCCGGGCCGGGCCCGATTTTGATGTCCGTTGGGCATGTATAAAGAACAGCAGAACACAAAAAAGAACACCTTGATTAGCTTAGCATTGCCCTAAATCAATTCAAAATACGCGCCGTTCTACCGTATGCAGAATTACCGTATTTTAACAGTACTGTAATTTCAGCCTTGGTGCCGTTCGTACACAAGCCTTTACCCCACCTGCCAACCAACTTAATTTTAAGCCTCAATTTGGAGCTCAGGCTTAGATTCAAGATGCACACTTTGATTTATAGGGTTGAGCTTCTGCGTCTGGCTTTAAAAAGGGTGTCAACCAACCCCACTGCCCTTGATATGTAATGTACAGGGTGATTCACATATCCCGCCGGGTTTCGCAAGCTCAGAACTTTTTTGTTTGTCGACCAAATCGGCAGATTTTTGGGTATGATGTGGTTATACTTCGCATTTTACTGTTTAAAATTTCAGCTTATTTCATCACGAAATGCCTGAAAACGGGCAATTCGACCGCGGACTGAAATTTCCAACATTGGCTCTAAATATATTTAGCTAGTGTTTGAGTGTTGAAAAGATTCTTAAACCATAGTGGGTTGACGCTTTATTCGCTTTTCAACACAAACCGACATTTTTAGCAGTTGTGATACAGGTGTCTCAAAAAGAATGATCACATTTCTTTATACTGCCATTTCCGCAAATTTTGACCAAATAGGCTGAAATTTGGAACATAGCTGTCAAAATTCGGGGAATTTTATGTATTAAAGTTTGGTGCACTAGGCTTGACTCATTCACGAGAAATTTCAAAAAATGTGAAATTTGTTAAATCAATAGTGAAAGCCGGTCCACGAAAAAATGATCACATTTCTTTTCACTGCCATTTCTACAAATTTTGACCAAATAGGCTGAAATTTCGATCATAGCTGCCAAACTTTGGGGAATTTTACATGTTAAAATTTGGTGCATTAGGCTTTACCAATTCTCGAGAAATTTCAAAAAAAGTGAAATTTGGTAATTTCAATACCAAAAGCCGGTCACTGAAAAAACGTTACATTACATTATCGCCTAAACTCTAACGATAGCGTTGCAGTTCATGCGTCAACTTTTTACACACGAATTACCCTGAACTTCTGCGTTTACACTCCAAATTTCATCCAATTACGACAAAAATTAGGAAAGATACAGGAAAAAGAAATGTTTCCATTTTTCGGTTACCGGCTTTCACTATTGAAATTACCAAATTTCACTTTTTTTAAATTTCTCTGGAATGAGTCAAGACTAGTGCACCAAACTTTAACACATAAAATTCCCCGAGTTTTGGCACCTATGGTCCAAATTTCAGCCTATTTGAAATTGAAATTGAAATTGAAATTTTACTTCCCAGGCACACTACAGAAAAGTACACGAACACGACACAAAATGAAGAAACAAATTAGCACGTGCAAGGAAGAAGGATTGAATTAAGCCAATTGGCTATTTTAGAACTCAACCCTATCTGTTAGTAAAACGCGAAAGGTCGATGAGACTGACTGCCTGTTGAAAAGCTTTTAAAGACTGAGAGTGAACGATTTCATCTGGCAGGCTGTTCCAAATCGGAACAACCCTGCCAGCAAAAACATTATGTCTGACATTAGACCGAGCAGTAGGTACAGAAAGTTGTAATGAATGGCTGCGAGTGGTAGTAGATGGAGAGAGGGAGAAAAATTGCTGATATGGCATGTCGATCAGGCCGTGTAACAGTTTAAAAACGAATACAAGATCGGCTTGTATTCTACGTACATCCAGGTATTGAAGGCCCGTAGCAACTAGACGGACTTCATATGGAAGTGCACTTAATCCAGGGATCCGCGAGGTGAAAAACCTCTGGACAGATTCGATCTTGATTCGATTTGGTCAAAATTTGCGAAAATGGCAGTATAAAGAAATGTGATCATTCTTTTTGAGACACCCTGTAGCTTTTTCGGTGAAGGAACGTGCAAAATACGCTGTGCAGTTTGAGTGGACCAAAAGCACTGAGATAGTTCCGCCTGCAAATTGGGATAGAACGCGAGCCTCCAAGAGATACCAGCATCCGCTGGTGGCGTGAATGGCTGACCGAAGAGGGCAGTCTGTCTAACAAGATTCGGAAAAGCGTCCACCAACCAGCGTGGAGGGTGGAATACCACCAGCGGCTGCAGAAAGTGACTGAAAACAATGACCACCACGTTGAAGTTCATAACTAGTGACTTAGTGCATGGAATTTGTTGAAATTTGAAACATTAAAAAATGGGGGAAGTGTGTCCACACATCATATTAAAAAATCAGCCGATTCGGTCCACAAATAAAAAAGTTCTCAGCTTGCGAAACCTGGCGGGATATGTGAATCACCCTGTACATTGTATGGTATTAGTACATTGTGTATCATTATCAATGACAAAAAACCCCCCAATATCCAATTCCTGGAAAACAACCCAATACCAGTTCGCACTCTAATTAAAAGCATGCATAAATTTGAAATTCACTGTTTTAAAATGCCCATTTCCAACGCTTAACATGAAATTTAGCTTTTAATCTGAAAATTCTTGCCAAATTTAGTAAGACAAAGCAAAATTAACGGGCCGGACAGGGCCGGGCCGGATTTTGGGCGGGCCGGGCCGGGCCCGATTTTGATGCCCGTCGGGCATGGCGGGCCGGGCATGCCTCACCTGATCGGCCCGCTAGGCCGGGCCGGGGCGGGCCGGAAAAAAGGTGCCCGTGCTCATCTCTACTTCCACGTGTCCACTATCACACGTCATAGAAAGTGACGGCTGACACGTGGAAGAGCATAACTCGTGGTTGAAACGAGACTTGGCCAAAATTTTGTGAGTAAAAATTCTGAGGTTATGTGCATGTTGTGATAAAATTTCAGCGAAATTGATTGACGAACGAAAAAGTTACAGCACAGACCAGAAGTAACGTCGTTTCTGAGTTGGGTTGGGTTGTTTCAACAATTTAGAGTAGACGTCTCAGTTTCACCTTTGCAGTGGAAATTTCTTGCCATTTTCCACTTGCAGAATCTGCACGTAATCGTGGTTGGCCTCAGTGTCCAGTCTTTCAAAGTGAAGTCGAACGGCCGTTCCGGGAGGTCCGGGTTGGATGAGGTAGGTGCAGTCCTTGTTGTTGCAGTACATACCACCTCCCCCGCGAGGCGACTTCAACTCCGCATCGTTCACATCCGGACCGAAGTCCGAACCCGGACAGTCGCAGTAACCTTTAAATTAAACTTAATCAATCAAACTGTAAACGTAAATTTAAATTTTTCCTATAATTCAGCACTAAGGTAAAAAAATATTTACCAATTTTGAAATTCATTTAAATAATTTTCATTTGACCGCCTTTTTAAAGTGTCTAGGAAAAGTATCCAACTCAAACATTTTGGGTACTTGCCGAAAATGTGTCTGGCTTTTTAAAAAACTGTCACGAAAGGGTCCACTATCGATATCGTCCTCCGCCTAGGAGTCAACTAAGGGCAGTGGTGTACCCAGGGGTGTTGTAGGGTTGGTACAAGCCCTTTGCGGCGGAGGTAGGATTGGCAAAAACAAGAGAAATTAATGAATAATGACCTACATTTGTCTATTTTACGCCCAGAATGCGTTTCAAATGCGTTTTGAAGGCTTATTTTTCAAAAATTTCTCACCCTGGTCGGGCAGAAGCGCAAAGGCCACTTCAAACTACTAAAACTTGTAGTTTCTCATGATTTTTAGCTCAGAATATCTTTTAAACGCATTTTTGAAAGTTAATTTTGCGAAATTTTCTCACCCTGGTTGGACAGCGGCCCAACCATAGGCAACTCAAAGTTTTACACCCCTTGCAAAATCCTGGGTACGCCACTGGCTAAGGGTGAAACTGAAATTTTTGGATACTTCCTGAAGCTGTGCGTCCTGGACATTTTTTGACTACTCCTGTAACAAACGTGTAACAAACGATTATCTAAGTCGATAAAATATTTTCCATTTATTCGTGTGCTTTTCAAAGAAACTGCCAGAAATCAAAGCAGTTGTTTTAGGTTCCAATTTTGCGCTGACAAATTGGTCACACAGCCTGGGCCACACTAATCTTCATGGTTTAGTGAATGAAAATCGGGAACAATTGCGTCTAAATTGAGGCTTCACATCAAGCAAAACCTACCATCGCCGTATCCCTGCGTACCAACACTCGGGGCAAAAGCGGGCTTTGAGAAAATTGCCAGAATCAAAAAGAAACTGACAAGCCAAGAGTTCATAGTTCCGGTTTAATAGTCTCTATATTGCCACTGGTTGTTGTCGTTCTTAAGTTGTCAGGCAGGACAGACAAAAGTAATCAAGCGCCGGAAGCAGCGTCTAGTCAGCAAAACAAGTCGGGCGCTGGGCTTGTGGTATCGTTTGCAAACAACAGTTCGTGTTTCGGTGCAAGCAGCCGGCTGACTGTAATCGGATGCGTGCAGCGCTTATCACACTTTACGTAGCACCAAACAAATAAAGTGCACCGCTCAAAACAACGCTTATATGCAGTAACTGCGTTTTTGCTAACAAAACTGTAATACCAGTTCAGGTCGGTACTGTTTGGCCTCTTTTCGGTTTGTTCAGAAATAATTTTGAAACCTAAACGCGACGGGCTATAAATAAAGGCACAGAGAGAGCTTCTTTTCGTTTCAAGCAAAGAAAAATAGTACGCAGCTGAAAATAATTGAGAACAGAAGTTTCGATTACCTGTATTAGGCTTCTGTTGTGTGTTTAGGATGCGCAAGGCCCGGTTAGTTTGGAAACCAAAAAACAGCACGAATAAAGTGAAACTGTTTCCAATACGAGTCATGGTGACAGAGACAAAACGATAGCAAACCAAACTCTGTTAACACTAAAGGAAATCCTCTAACTTATCGCTCTATATAGGGCCTTCTAGATGTTTGTTTGTTTTAATATTTTGTTTTCGCCGCGCTACGATAAACTCCGCCGACTAACAGCCAACCAACCCAGGCACTATACATAGATTGCATGAAAACAGTTAACATCAGTATCAGTATGCCTTATACGTACAGTCAGTGGCGTATCCAGGATTTTGGAAAGGGGGGGGAATTTTGAAAGTGCCTGGTTGGGCCGCTGTCCAATCAGGGAAAGAAAATTTAGCAAAATTAGCCTTCAAAAACGCGTTTAAACCGCATTCCGAGCTTAAAATTAACAGAAATTACAAGTTTTAGTAGTTTATAATGGCCTGGTTGGGCTTCTGCCCGACCAGGACGAGAAAATTTTGAAAATTTGGCCTTCAAAAACGCATTTAGAAGGCATTCTGAGCACAAAATAGACAGTTTTAGTACATAATTCATTAGTTTCTTTTATTTTTGACAGACTTTTTCTTCCTACCTCCACCGCAAAGGGGGTGTACACACCATACACCCCCCTGGATACGCCACTGCGTACAGTAGTGTAAGTGTATCCAGGGGGTGGGTACACCATCCCCTTTGCGGTAGAGGGATGACGAAAAAATCTGTAAAAATACTGTCTATTTTATGCTCACGTAAAATATGCATTCTAAATTATGTAAAGGGGGCGTGCAAAAATTACGTAATGGCATGAGGGGGGAGGGGGGGTTCGCCAAAAGATTACTATTCATTACGGTGGGGGGAGGGGGGGTTGGCGACTTCATTACGTAATTTTTTAAAGTGCAGAAATCACTAAAGTGGCCATAATTTTAATTGTTTTGATGTGTAGTACATGTACTTGTAGTCTCGATTTGAAGCCATTGGGCTTAAATTTTCTCGATTTCACTTAGATGAACGTTTAGATTAGAGAAGGTAGCTACCGTTTACGTCAGGGCTTTCCAATTTTTCAAATGCTAAATGGCAAGAGTGACCTTTGACATCTTATTAAGAGTATATAAGGGTATAACACTTATCGACTCGATCTTTTACAGGGTTCGTGCGGCTTTTTCCGAGCAAAATTCGTTGAACAAAGTCAAATTTCCCTGACCAATCAGAGTGACAACATTCTAACAAGGCTCAGAATTTTCAAAAATTTGCTCTGAAAAACGCATTTAACCGGCATTCTGTTAAGTTGTAGTAGTTGTGGAAAGTCAGAAGTCCCATTTTCAAAAGGGTGGTGTGTAAAGCTCTGACAGGGCCCTTTGGGCGAGAGAGGATTCTACTGCTATTAATTTTTTCCCTGACTGGACACCAAATTCCCTGACCTTTCGGGTCACGCACGAACTCTGGTTTATGACTGTCGATTATTAGTCAAGCAATATTGAAGCAGCCCTAAAACCCAGTATAAAACACTTCCAATACAATCCGTCACCCCGTCAGTAACAAAACGCCATCCAATGATGGCTTCTATCTATGTAAAACTAAGACTATACGTACATGTACGTAGTTGTAGCTCATCAATAAAGAAAACTAAGATAACTATCAATTGTTACTGTATGTATACAGATGCTATTTTAATAAGAACGTCATTTTACATAGAATTGAACGGAAAATTTTCGGCTCTAACTCTTCAAAAAATTGAAATTTCGGGGGGGGGGGGTAGCCAAATTATTACGTAATTAGGGGAGGGGGGGCAGGAAATTATTACGGGCGATTATCAGGGGGGAGGGGGGGTCCGAAAATGGGCAAAAATACCATTACGTAATTTTTGCACGCCCCCAAATGCTAATTTTTCACAATTTTCTCGTCCTGGCTGGGGAGAAACACAACTAGACCTCTTTAAACTACTAAAACTGTTCATTTCTGTTAATTTTGCGTGGGGGAAGGGAGGGGTGAGGGTTCCGTCAGGTGGGGGGTCGAGGGGGTTTTGCCCAGAGGGGGGTCCAAAATTTCAAAAACCTCAAAAACGCCTTGAGGGGTGTCTATTCGAGAGCGGCTTCTATTCCAGACTACACGGTATTTTAAGCTGCCAAATAGCGTTTTAGAGCTAAACAAGCAAAATATGATAAAAAGGGCTTCTAAAAACGCCGATTTCTCTCAAATATCAGCCGTGGAAACGCCAAATTCGGTTTCCAAAGGCTTTTATAGCGAGTTTTAAGCTAAAAGTTAGCGATTTCTGAGCCAGTTTGTTAGTACTGGAGCCGCTGCTAGTACTTGTATTTTTGGGGTCGGTCGTGGGTCCCTAAACTGTCACAGGGGGTGAGGAGGTCTCCTAGTACATGTATGTACGCATGTTTTATGCTCAGAATTCCATTTAAACGGATTTTCGAAAGAAATTTTTAAGACTCTTCTTTTAGAACCTTTTCAAAATTTTGCAAAATCCTAGGTTTGTACTGCCCTTTTAACAATCAATTTTTCAAATTATCCGTGTAAACGCAAGATTTTTCTCCATTATTTCGATTGTTTAGCTTTCTAACTTTAAAAGCACTTATTCCTCTTCTGAGGTCTACGTAGTTCTTGTCTTCCCTTCGTTGTCTACGTAGGTAAGAACCATACATGTAACAGGGGGTCTGGGGGGTCTCCCCCCCCCCGAGACGATTTCACCGACCCCCCCCCCTCCGATTTTTCTGGCAAGTAAATTTTCGAGCAAATTTTCAATTTTTAGCCAAAAAATTGCGATTTTTCTCGATTTTTGAGCGTTTTTTAGTGCCCACCCCCTCCCCCAAATTTTTGGCTCAGACCCCCCCCCCCCGGCCGGCGCCAGACCCCCCAACCCCCCCTCCCCCCATCGGCGGATGACCTGTTACATGTATGGCAAGGACCTACATACAATGTACCTTCTGGCCCCGCTCCTGGAAAAGGGCGTTCGTTGGGCAGCTTAGGTCTTTGAATGGGTTGTCCCTTATAGTCAACAAGCTTTCCGAGAATCTCTGGTGTAGAGAGTAACAGGACAAGAAGAGGAATATTATTCACACACTGCATTCTCTCAAGAAGTTATCAGATTACAGTGTTGCATGTATGCAGGTCGACAACCCGTCAAGACTTATCGCTACAGGAAACCGTTTTTAGAACAGAGCAAAACTTTCGGAAGTCGAGCGAGAGCAACAATTTTTAAAAATACGTAGCATATTTCTAGACAGCAGTTTCTCAAATGTGTGACTGCCTCTCTCTTGCGAAACTATTACGTACAGAAGAACAACAGTACAGTACCTGGTGCGAATGAGCTGGCATTATTAGGAAATGCTGTTTTTGAAGAAACATCTGTAAATCGTATCAAAAATATAAAAGTAAATGACAGAGCCGATCTGTAGAACATGTCGACCTTCAACACAGAACAAACAGGTGCTGAATACCAGTCTAAAATTTATGGAAGAGAAAAACGTTTTCTGTCTTGATTCATTTTGTTTGTCCTGTTTCAAACTGATAAGTTTTGACAGAATCTGTCTGAGTCAACCTATCACTGCTCCCTGGATCCACCGCTAAAACGGGTTTTATTCACATCTATGAACAAAATCTAACTATTAGACCAGTTTGCTGACTAACACATACCATACTACAGGCCTACAGCCTATAACTTCGATAGTGCGATCTTCCTAAACTTCAAAACAAATATGAAAATTCAGTCAGTCATCGCAACATTCGTCTTTGATCGACTCTATCTCGACTGAGGTGCCATCCATGTTGTTCACGTGCAGTTTGTAGACACTCACACTGCCTTTCGCTCTCAAAACATCAAACTTGACCAGCAAATAATTATTGGCTGCAATTGCTCCGGAATAAAAGAGCGGAATCTTTTTGTTGCCTTCGCAATAGCTGCATCTGCTTCCAACTCTGCGATGGTTGTGCGAGAAGAAGATAGCAACGATATTGTACTTGTCTTGCAAGATTAGTTTCTTGAATTTCTCCTTATGCGCTTTCTCGAAATGCACGTCAATATCGTGCATATTGAGGACCACCGGTTTGCCAATGTTTTTCTCCAGCGTGTTTTCCAGGAACTGAAAACTATGCACGATTTCCCACTTAGCCAGACCACCAGTGGTCTGAAATTCGGTTGTATAGCTGGGATAATTGTTCAATTGCACAAAGTGAATGCAATTGGTGGGACCGACACATTCGTTCCACGAGTACGCCAGACTTCCCACATATTTCTCGTAGAAAAACCGAACGTCCATGTGGATGTCGTACTTGTTCTTGACGAACCTAACCAGGTACTTCATCATGCGGTAAGCCAAATTGCCAATGGCGTCCTTGAATACGGTTTCACTCTGCTTATCGGTGCTGTTCACAAAGCCAGTCGTATCCTTGATTAGTTTCAGCCGAATCCCGTGTTCGTTCTGCATAAAGTCAGCCATCCAGAGAAGCAACCGATGTGCACAATCGGTGCATTTTTTGAGAAATTTTTCATAGTCATGGTTTCCCAGTCCAGGATAGACCACTACTCCGCGCGGTCCCCTCGCCCAGTATTTCAGGTACTCGCGCAACTCGTCTGCATAGGCGTAATTGGTGAGATCGCCGTTAATTACCATTCCTCTGGGCTTGAGGCCCCAGTCCTCCAACTGCATCACCAACGCGTTCATGCTCAGGTTCTGAGCTTGATTGTAGTAAAGACTCTGAGCGTGCGTACAGACCGCCGGCGCGTGTTTGGCGCAGTTGGTGTATTTGCTGTAGATCTCAAAGCAGTGGTCGTGTACTCCGGAACAGATCGGAATGGTGGGATGGTCGGCGATGCACAGATCGAACACTTCGTTGCCGGCGCAGACGTTCTTGGTGGCCTGCAAACAACCGATGTTCTCCACCGTGCAGCCGTAGAATATCTGGGGGTCGCCGGTGAACAGGTAGAAGAATTCGCCGAAACTGTGGTTGTTGGCCAGGTCGGCCATGAAACTTCCGTCCGGACTGCTGGTGTAGGCTCGGTTGATCTGGTGTTGACTGGGAGAGACTGAAATTTATATCAAAACAATTCTTTTGCTCTACACCCGAGTCTGACCTTGAAAAGGCGATCTGCAATTATTAACAGCTAGTTTTCTGTAATCTGTACCTATTTTAGAGATCCTTTAGCATTGGGGTTACAGCGCAACCTCTGACGGATTAGCAGAATTTTTTTACCTGGTTTGCCATGAGCAATTGCAATAAATGTGATGACAAGTATAAACAATTTGATGAGGGCCATGCCGCCCGCTGTAGGTGTGATACAACAGTCAACGTTCAAAGGCATTAAACTGGAACTTAGTAGTGATAAACAAGAACTGGTTCTCCTTCAAAACACCTGACCGACCTGACGAATTTTGCAAAGACATTTGATGAATGGCTTTTTACACTGTTGCGCAAAAACTGACGACCTTCTTTCTTGCTGTAAAACTATACGGATTGACCGTCGAGACTCGTTTCAGCACAACAATCAATTTTTTAAATCAACAAATATCATTGCCGAAACATATTGACCCAAACGGGTTTCGATTCAAAACCAACTGAAACATTGCCATAACGGGTTCTTGATTGACCTTCGTATATAAGTAAGCAATACTCTAATAGTCACAACATTGACCCAATAAGTAGTCTTTCTTAACAGAAGTGCGTTCTAAATTGTCGACGTGAATTCGAAAAATCGCTTCCATAGTTCCGTTATTTTCGGTCAGCTGAAATTTGGCCATCAGATAATTGTTAGCCGGCACGCTGCCCGAATAAAGCAACGGAATTTTCTTTCCATTTTCACACCAGAAACAGCGTAGCCCGACCAATTCATGTTCGTGGGCGAAAAAGACGGCAAGAACTTTGAATTTGGGGTTAAAAATAATTCGTTTCAGCTTTCGTTTGTCTGCTCTCGTAAAATGAGTGTCTATGTCATGAAAATTTATCACGGCCGGCTTTCCACGATTTTTCTCCAACGTTCTGCGCAGAAATTCTAAGCTCGAGCCGATTTTCCATGTATTTAAGCCTCCCATGGCCACAAAATCAACGTGGTAGGTGGGATAATTGTTTAACTGGACAAAAAGGATGCAATTAGATTCGATGCACTCCTGCCATGAATAGCCCAAACTTCCTACGTAAGTATCGTAGAAAACGCCATCGCTTATTTCTCGGATATCCACTCGAATATTGTGATTTTCCTTCATATAATCAATCAGCCATTTTACCATTCGATTGGCGCAGTTATTCAGCGAACAGTCGTTGATGTTATTGGCATAATCGTGATTGCCCAATCCGGGAAAAACCGATACATTCAAAGGTGCTTTTCTCCAATATTTTATGAATTGGTCAAATTCATGCTCGTGACCGAAAGCAGTAAGGTCGCCGTTTATGATCAGTGCCCGCGGTTTTAGATTGACTTCTTTCATTTGCGTAATCACCGCTGTCAAACTGAGCTTTTGAGCTTTGTTCGAGTAATTGCCCTGGGCTTGTTCGCATAAAGACCGATTTTGGCTGCAGATTTGCCTCGTTGCGAGTAAACAACCTTCGTTACTTGGAGTACACCTCCACCACAGTTGTGGATCGCCAGTGAACAAAGAATAAAAGTGGTTGGAACTGTGATTTCTTGCCAAATCGATTGCTTGTAGCCCGATAATTTTGTGCCCTTCTCTCTTCAGTGCAGCTAGAAAATCTGTCCACATACGGATAGACCTAATTCGTAGTACTACAAACTACTAACTACAAACTACATATTTTCGGCGATTATGACGTCATCAAGACTACAAATTAACTAAGACTACATATTATTTTGGCTGACTACAAATTGACTACAAACTACTTTTTCATAATTTGCGAATTTGTAGTCAATTTGTAGTCATTTTTCGTAGAAATTTTCCGATTATTATTTAATGTAATTATATATAAATTGAGTCCCTAACCGGCCTTTGAGCTGTCTTGAGCTTATGATAAGCATAAGCTTACCTTACCAAATACCAAGAACGAAGCATTTTTATTTAAAGTGTTAGAAAGATCGTTTTTCCAATTTTCCCGCTTTCCTGTATAAATTTTCAAAGAAAAGTGACCACATGATTGACTTTTGCAAATTTGTTTGTGTTTTTTCTTGTCTTAGTTTTTAAAAAATATCTCATTCTGTTTTTAAAAAATACCAAATATTCAGCATTGAAATTCTGCTAACCATTACATTCCGTCTGTTTGTTTTCAGAAAAATCTATTAGAAAAGACGATTTTTTCGCAGAAAAGCAATTAACATGCCTCCGGTTATTATTTTTGCAAAGCATTTCTATGACTGATTGTTCAATTGGCAAAAATTTGCAGTAATATCGAATTTTTGACGTTTGGTAACCTGACTACAAATTGACTACAAACTAAGACTACATATTTTTTGAACCTGAATTTGACAACTACAAACTAAGACTACAAATTATTTTCGCGAAAATTTTTAACTACAAACTAAGACTACAAATTGAAATTCCCTGAGGAAATAGGTCTACATACGGATATCAAGCCAAATCAAATTAGTTCGAAAGCATGTCGAGCCGAAATACATTTTTCTTAGTCTGGTTGGTGTTCGTTTGTTTTTCAAAACTATTGTGATTTCGAAAGTATTAATCATAAACCGAGATCGGAAGGGAAAGAAAGTACGGTAGGTATTTTCAGTTTAGATGCCTGCTGACCAAGAACACTGATTAATTTTGCAAACGAACCTGGTTTAGCGCAGACCGCGCAACTTAGGAGCCAGAACAAATGCAACACGCTAACTATCATGTCTGGTTGAAAAGACTGAACAGTCTACTGGCCTGCCTTGAACGCCACCACGTAATCTGCTGATTACTCACGTGTGTATTACCAGTTTTAAACAAGTTTAACGATCGGATTTCAAAATTTGCTCTTTTCTATAGAAGTAAACTGTACCTTGTACAATTACATGTAGAGAACACTGCACTGTTGACATAACCCTCAATTTTTTCAAGGCTGATACCTAAAAGCCATCTATAGTAAAATTGACGGGCCGGGCCTGAAAAAAGTGCCCTTGCTCATCTCTTACTCACCACAGAACGAGATTTTGAGATTTCCCAGCACATACTTATGGGCTAAAAATTATATAAGTTACATTGTACGTACACTTTACACAATTTGAGAACACTATTTACTTGATACTTTACGCTCTATGTACTGTACGTAGCTACAAAAGCTGACAAAGCTGACAAGGCTCTGGTCTCGACTCTAGTCTAAGTATCGCCTCCAATGGTCGTTGAACATTCTCTGTGACTTGGCAATCTGACAACCGTTTATCAAAATCCGAGTCTCTCTCTGTAATTCCTTCATTTTGGGCTTTTCTAGATTGAAATAATGACGAATTTCATGGATGTTACACTATTATTATCATTATTATCGTTCGTGCAGTGTCTGAAACAAGTAGTAATATCAAAGGATTATGCTTAAACATAATAAAAAAGTGCGGAACACGAGAAGAAAAGGCTAGGACAATTTGTGTAGGACACCGATGACCGATTATGACTAATTTTTTGCCCACTTTACATTATTGAGTAAAAACCAATCAGAAAGAAGAAACTTGCAAAACGTGAGGGAATGGGCATCAGACGTAATAGCAGAGGACTCTCCTACCTATCCAGGGCAAAGACGCAAAAAACAGGGCAAAACAATTAAGAATTGCCTGAATGCGAAAGCGCATCTTTGGCAGCAAGCAGCACCATCGGCGTCATCGAATCGTTGGGGGAAAAGGCCGTTTATATGTACCAACGTTGTTTAAAATATTATAGGAAAAAACCCCCCAACAAGATGGCCGCCGTTAGGGTTACTGTAGCGCCGCGCGGTGTGTAGTAAAGTGGCGCGGGAAGTTCAAAAATAGCAAACGCATTTATCAGCACCTGCAATAGCAACGAAAACAGAACATATTTTTGCGCAACTACCGCTATAAATTAGAAGTGTTTAGCAGTTGTATTTGAATCTTTTCCAACGAATAATTACTTATAGAATTTAGTTGAATTTATATTCATGTAGAAAAATGTTAGGAATGGCATAAAACGCTATGCTGTTGGTGGCAGAGAATCGTGAAAGCCACGGCATTCATAAGATACCGAAAAAGAAAACATAACTGTTTTTTCTTTTAGTAAGTAAGTTTATTTCGCCGAAACACAGAAAAAGAACGAAATACAAATGTTGGGCGCTGCATACACGACCACGTATGGTCTTATGTTGCGGAAGTTAGATCAAACATAGGCAGGCTACTAATTCTTCTTGTAAATAGACTAAGAGAATTTGAATTGACAACTTCACTGGGTAAATTATTCCATAGCCGGATGGTTCTGACTGCGAATGAGAACTTTCTACAGTTGAGGTTTTTCTTTAACACAGGTAGATACAGTTTCTTATCCTGACCTCTTGTACGCATGGTTTTAGCCCATTCAAAATAGTCTTCAAAACGCATATCATTCAGTCCGTACACAATTCGGTATACGTACTGTAAGTCAATGATAATACGTCGCGTTTCTAGAGTCTCCAAGTCAAATTTGCGAAGTCGGTCAATATAGAAACCCTGTATTTCATTTTTGTTCAGCCGCAGTGTAAACGACCTCTGGACGCTCTCCAAAACTCTAATATCCTTCACTTTAAAAGGATTCCAGACTGGGGTGTCATAGAGGAGTAAGGAGTACTGGAGTAACTATGGATGGCAAAGCAGGTTTGTGGTGGATTGTTCCTCTCGAAAAAACAATGTTTAATGTATAGGCCTGCCTATACCAGACTCTGAAAATTCGACTATTTCATCTAGGTCCGATCAATAAAAAGGAAAAGTCGTCAAATTGGGGGAGATTACCTACCATGAGCTAGCATTTGCGTGAATTCGTCAAAGTCTGCATTGAGCTGCGTAACTTTTTACCTTTCTACTTACAGTTGAATAAATTTTCTGACAAAGTAAGCTCTGTTACAAAAGACAGTGTGTAGGACCCGAATTCGTCTTCGCCATTACCCAAAGAATGGGAACGGACTGGATCTGCCCTTGCACTTAAAGCTACAATAGCAAAACAACACGTGTTCGTACAAACAGAAACGGGGACAGCTACCTGTGAGACCCGCCCAGACTGACACCGACCATGTGTGCCGGTGTCCGGCTAGTACCGAAGGAATGGCAGGATGTGGGTGCGCGTGATCGACTCGCCGTGTGGTGAGGCCTAACGCTACGGCCACGCCAGGACAATCCATCCATCCATCCATCCAATGCGAGTTCTATCTTACTAAACAGGCAGTTCCCAGCACCGGCACGACACCTTGGCATCACTCATCGATAGACAAAGATACACTGTCAGAACAAAAACTTGGACAATGACTTACTTCTGGTGTTGTACGTACGGCCTTACATACTTATTTTACGAAAGAAAAAGTATGGTGCACGCAGACAGAGACAAATCTTCTAACCACTGGTAACAAATGCGTAATCAAGATCTCAAGTGCAGTTTGGCAGAGACTTCCACGAGAGAACCGTGAGAGTATCGTCTGAACGAAGGCTTTTTCAATTTAACTTGACAGGCTGGAAGCGCTTCATCTTCAGTTCAGTTCGGCAACCAACCAATCCGGAGACTAAACCGAGAATGAATATAATTGATCACGTTTTCAGTCAACTCATGGGTAGCGAAGCGATCGACCGGAACCAAAATTCCGACTGGAACCGGACCGGAATTACCCCAGTTCGGGGCGGAACCGAAACTTTTCAACAAAGGCTAAAAATTCGAAATTCTAGCTGAAAACTGCAGAAAACAGTTACAGTGTTTAGCGTTATTGCATGGAATTTAGGAGGTTTGCTTCCAAAAAGAGCGGAAAGTCAAAAAGTTCCCGTTTCGGCACCCTTCAGCACCGGAACCGGAATTCCGGTCGATCGCTAATCATGGGCAGTGTTTAATAATTGCAGCCAGGGATCGATATTATATGGTACCAGTACCGAACTAGCTTGCAGATACGCATAAACGGGCTGGACGAGTGAGCTGACCCTAATTGAGCCGAGCCGTGATTTTTTAGGCTCGTGAACACCTCTAGTAACTTGCATTTTTTTATTCTGAGCAACTTTTAACCTAACTTGATCCTAACAATGGAATGATGAACAACAAGTCGTAATTTTATTCACTCAGATGAACACAAAATTGTTTAGGGTTAAGACGGTCATATAAAAATGTCGTACCTTACATAATTACTCATCGCTGCCTGCCAGCATCTGTTCTCCGTCATCGTAGACAGTGGAAACAACTGGGTCAATTGTCCGTGGAGATGGCAGTTAGGGCCGGCAATGGCGTCAGCTCTGAATTAGCCGTCGCAAGGTAAGTTCTCTGTCACAATCGCCGAGCTCTTAAAACAGCCGCTATGTCCGGTTCAGTCGACATTCTGCTACTGCTTTCGCGCATTAGGACGCTGCCGTTGCAGAGGTGCCTAAAGAAACTGCATCTGCGTAAGTTAAAGCGAGAAAAACAATACACACCTAAGACAGTCAGGCACTTAACGCCGTTTATGGTACCGACACCATATAAGGTGCCGGTACCATATATGGTACCGGCACCGTAGGTAGTGGTACCATAAATGGTACCGGCACCATATATGGTACCGTCACCATATATGGTACCCCCACCTTCAGGCCCTGTGGTGGTACCATATATGGTACCGGCACCATATTTGGTACCCCCACGTTCGAGGTCTGTGGTGGTACCATCCGTACCATATATGGTACCCCCACCTTCGCGTTTTTCCGGTACCGGTACCATATGGTACCACTCCGTTCAGATTTCGTACCATATATGGTAGTGGTACCATATATGGTACCGTCACCATATATGGTACCGGCACCATATATGGTACCGGCACCCATGGCCATGGGTAGGGGTACCATATATGGTACCACCACAGTCGCCGAACGTGGGGGCACCATATATGGTACCACAACCCTCGGTACTGGTACCATTTATGGTACCGGCACCTTATATGGTGTCGGTACCATAAACGGCGTTAAGTGCCTGACTGTAAGACAACCATCACTCAGTGCACCCGGTATGGACCGGTCGTCGCACGCACATCCTACAGCCAATAACCCATTACGGCAACAAAACGAACTTCTTTTTTGGCCCGTCCCACCCCGGTATCATACATGTAACAGGGGGTCTGCCCCCACCCGACTTAGGCCAGACGATTAGGATGGGACCCCTTGAGACGATTTTTCCGACCCCCTCCGATTTTTCTGTCAAGTAATTTTTTGAGCACATTTTTGCGAAATTTTTGAATTTCAAACACAAGAATTGCCAAAATCGCCTGCAAAACAGCAATTTTTAGCTGTATTTCAGCCCAGATTAGCGATTTTTTGGCCAAAAAATTGCGATCAAAAAATCGCGATTTTTTCGATTTTTGAGCGTTTTTTAGTGCCCAACCCCTCTCCAAAAATTTGGGCTCAGACCCCCGACCGGCGCCAGACTACCCACCCTCCCCTTCGGCGGATGACCTGGTACATGTATGGCCGGAATAGTCAAAGAATTGTCGTCGTTTGTGTTCTCCATCCAGACTGGCTTCTTTGACTAAACTTAGCACTTTCATTCTCCGGCCGCGGACATCATCAGCGCGTAAATATTCTGCATGAACCCGTTGGGCGTTGCGGCAAACAGAGGAGGCCAATTCGCCCTAACGGCCTACTACCCGACTTTTTAGTTTTCGGCTCAGGAACAACGTTCTAAAGAAATCTCCACCATGCGTCCGATTCTTACAGGATATATATGCCCAAATACCGCAGACTGAGGTCTACTGTTGGCAAAATAAGCGCTATTCGTGGTACTAACGGTCGCTCGCTACTTAATAAACAAACACACACACACTAGTCCTAACATAAAGATCTTCCTATTAACGATGTCATCCCTTCCTCACGAACTGACGAGCGAGACACTGAAGCCTATAAGTCATTTTAAACATTAAAAAGATGAAGGTGCTAACTAACCTGAAAATTATTACGCCAAACACGATTTTGTCCGCCTTCCTCATCCAAGGCAGGTGCAAGTGAGTTTACTTCAGTTAAAACGTCTTGCAGGAGCCGTTCTTATCAGCTAGATAGGCCATCCGTTCGAAAATTCTTGTTACTATTCCGCCATAATCGCTCACACGCTTCGACGACGCAAAACAACCAGATTTTCTGATCAACAACTAATATTTGGGTGACTAACTTCCACTAATTCGGACGACTGAGCACTAACCGGCATTCCACCAGCTTCATCGCACTAAAAACAATGCGATTTTGGCAAAACCAACTTCACGTTCACACCAGCCAAAAATTGAAATCGACTACAGTAATCCCTCTAGCCCCGCCCCCGACTGGGGGTTTTCTTCCTACTGCCGTTTAAAAAACGGAAGAGGAGAATAACAGGAGTGCGGTCCCCGAATAGGCTGAGTGTGCTACGACGAGTGTTCTGTGAGAGTCAACACAGAAGTGCTCGCCGAATAGATAAGACTTTCCTGACTTAACTGCTACTGTACGTACTTGTTCGTTGATTGTGTGTATGCAAACGGTGCTGATTCTGGTCGCACTGCGTTGCCTCCCTCCCGGCAGAGAATTTCAGCCGGGCCGAGGGTGAAGGAAAAAGCTGTGTAGAGTGCAATAAAAAAGATAGAATTCTTGATTCTGGATTATCATTAAGCTTTGGTGCATTGTTAGAAATGTTTCTTTCTATTGTACTGTAGTACTCGCTCAAACGATTTTGCATGAATTTTGGGGAATTTTAGCTTTCCCGGGGCCGGGCCAAAGGCGGCCGCGCAGGTCTCTACTACTAGTGTGCAAATGTTGTGTCGTGGGTAATGTACATAGTGGCTCAACAAATTGAATACAGTCATTAACGCCATAGCCGGTTCGCTGACCTACATGCGGCAATACAGCAGTGGAATGTAGCTGAAACGTATTGTAGTATGATATCAAGAGAGCTGTATGGACACACTCTGACTTGTTCCTGTTGTGGCTACGTTTCGTTTTGTTCCTTTTTAGTACGTAGACAGTGGAGATAGCGGCCGGAAGGCAAGTTGAGGTGCCTAAGAAAGGTTTTGGAGTTTTGGTTAAACATTTTTAAAGTTCAAATCCTGGTGCGTCATCGTGTCCCCTGCTTTCGAAAATTGCATGAACGCCGCAGTGCATTTTATCAACACGGCTTCAATTCCATGTGACGGGGGATCGACCTGGAGACGGCCCTACGCGATCAGACTCGTATCAACACTCGCCGGTCGACGTTTTTCGATAAGATTATGAATAGGTCTTTAAGTGTTAGGGACGAACAAGGCGAGCACGCACAGAAAGTGGACCTATTTATTGATTTGATTGCGTGGGTTGGCTGGCTGACTGGGCATATGTTGCAAGGCTTCGCGCTTAGTCGGCTGCGGGCGCTCGTTTGAATTTGCCGCTTAAATCCGTGCTGCCCTGTGCTGCGCCGCTGGCTGCCTGCGAATGCGCGCCCGCTCAGGGGCGTTGAGGGTAATTACTAAAAGGGGCGATGGGGCGACGGGGCGTTTTCGCGGTACGGGAGCGGTCCAATTCCGCTCATGTCTTGTCAATACTCGGCTCCTCACCCCCACACTTTATCGCATCAAGTTTTGCCCGCCACTCCCCACGATTTGCACACAACGATCTTCGCCGAAGTACTATCGCTAGAATCGGCCAATTGAGTAGTGGAAACGACGACTTTACTTCAGATTGTGATGAGTTCAACTCTTCCAGCTGCTATACTTCGTTCATGCCTTCTGGGCTTTCACTTTCTTCTATTCTGGCCAACTCCGATTCGCCATACCGAAAATTATTCCAAGAATCGACCGATTCAGGAGTGGAAATTGACAAAACTGACGATTATTTTTTCTGATTGCAACGATTTCACCTCTTCTGACTTCCATAATTCTTTGATGTGCTCTGGCTGGGCCACCAGTAGAACCTGTTCTGTTCCACTTCAAACCGTTACACTAAAGTACTATCCTAAGAATCGGCCGATTCGGTTCCCGAAGAAGGTGAAGCTTTTCAGTTTTTTCAGATTGCAACGATTTCAGCTTTTTTAGCTACGTACCGTACAGTACTTCCTTGATGCACCCTTTACTTTCACCCTTCTGGCCAACTCCGATTCGCTAAACCGAGGTAGCATTCCAAGAATCGGTTAATTCGCTTGTGGAAATCAGTTGAACTGACGATTTTCATACAGATTGCCCTTGCATGTATTTCTTCGATACACTCTGGCTCTGCCTTGTTTAGTATTTCTCAAGATGTTTTTGTCTCGGAAAATTCGTACCCCTCAGAACCTGTACCTCCTAAATTTTTTTCTGTCCCTGAAATTTGTTTTTTTGCGCTCCCTTAGAATTTGTACCCTTCAAAACTTTTGCCTCCTAAATTTTTCTGTCCCTGTGACTTCTTGCTCCTTGCATTTTTCGGGATGTTTTTAGTCCCGCTTTATTGAAAATTTTGGGTTGGGTTCTAAAAATTTTCGGGGTGTTTTTCTTGGCAGGCGGTAAAAAATTACAGCGGGACTAAAAACATCCCGAAATATACAACGAGCAAGAAGTTACAGGGACAGAAAATTTTAGGAGGCAAAACTTTTGAAGGCTACCAGAGTCGGACAGCTTGGAAGCTGACACTGCTAAGGTGAGGCAGATTGCTAAACAGGTCGGGGTTCGATCGAATCAAGTGTCAAAAGCAAAGCGTTTGGGTCATCAGAAGGTTTGGGCCGGCAGTTCTCGCCCTCTGCTTGTCACTGTTCCCAACGAGAACCAACGGCAAACTTAGTTGAGTAACGCTAAGCAATTACGCAAACAAGCAGCTTGGTGCAATGTATTCTTGAAGCCCGACCTGTCTGAGCTGCAACGGCACAATCACAAAGAACTTTGGGCATCGCTGAAAGAGCGACGAAAAAATGGTGAAAGCTTACAATTAGAAATGGCGCTATTGTTCTCAGCGAGCATTAATCGATTATGATACGCAAGTTTGCATAGCAGTATGTAGTTGCAAAAATACGTTGATTGTACTATGTATGTGTTCCCCTAACTGTACCCAAGTCCAGTTCTCTTTGTCAGCTCTGAAATTGTTATGTCTGCTCTATGTTACGTCTACCAGGGATGATATACTGTAAATAGCACGTTTGACGTGCGTATGAAATTGTATAGGAATGTATACTATAGTGTAATGTTATGTCACCAGGTTCTGCTTGAACCGAACTACTGTTTTTATATCAGTGCCCCACAGTGGATCTGATTCCACTGCGGCCTAATGAGCCAATGGAGCTCTCCTAATGGATTGTATCTGGTGTACATGTACGTTGTATAAAGTTATTTCTTTATTTATTAAAGCTTCAATTTATTCGGGAACCGAATCGGCCGATTCTTAGGATAGTGTAACGGTTTCAAGTGGACCAGAACAGGTGCTACTGGTGGCCCAGAGCACATCAAAGAATTATGGAAGCCAGAAGATGTGAAATCGTTGCAATCAGAAAAAATAATTGTCAGTTTTGTCAATTTCCACTCCTGAATCGGCCGATTCTTGGAATAATTTTCGGCATGGAGGCGAATCGGAGTTGGCCAGAACAGAAGAAAGTGAAAGCCCAGAAGGCATGGATGAAGTATAGCAGCTGGAAGAGTTGAACTCATCACAATCTGAAGGAAAGTCGTCCTTTCCACTACTCAATTGGCCGATTCTAGCGATAGTACTTCGCCGAAGATCGTTGTGTGCAAATCGTGGGGAGTGGCAGGCAAAACTTGATGCGATAAAGTGTGGGGGTGTGGAGCCGAGTATTGACGAGACACGAGCGGAATCAGACCGCGCCCGTACCGCGAAAACGCCCCGTCGCCCCCATCCGTATGCGGAAAAAACCACCCCCACTCGCCATGGCCGCCGATCGATTACTGTATTGCGCAGTTGTGCTCCGCGTTGTGTGAAACTAAAATAAAAATCAAAATTTCTCGTCTTTTGCTTTGTCAAAAGCTGCTTTTAGTGCATTTATTGCTGTATTTAGTGTGTACTTAGTAGCTTGTAGACCCACTGTAGTGCTAGACACCGCTAGTTGTAGATATTTTAGTCAGCATACCTGGTAAAATAGCTAACTAAAATGAATTTTTAAGTCGCCTTTTTGTCCCGGTGCTTGTTTGTGTCTAATCTCTCTTCTCTAGCCAGCATTTTACGTAAGTTTTCTTCGGGTAAGTTAGAATGGCTGCTGATTTCGGCGCAGCCGAATTAATCTGGAGTCAAAAAGGCAAGAAGAACTTGCTGAAGGTGCAGAGTCGCAGGGAAGAGGACGAGTTCGCCGGTCGGTTCTACCTCTACGCCTACAACGGCAAGCACCGTCGCGCCAACAGATACAGGTGCTTCCAATGCAAGCGCTTGAAACGAAGTGAGATTATAGCGTCCAGAGAAAGTTTCTTGTTTGCAGTTTTGAATCTTTGTTGATTTCAGAGTTGGGAGTGGGACAGCGCATGGCTGTGGTGTCGGTTGTGGGTGGTCGTTTGCGGACCGATCCTGACGCAAATCACGATGCTCAGTGTCGCCCCTTTACTGCAGAGGTACTACTGCCTTTGAAAAGTTCAAATTGGCAGTAAAAATCTATTTTTTTAGGAAATCGCCAGCCGTCAAGTGGAACGAGATGTTTCGAATGATGTTCGAACTGGGACTCGTCATTCGGATGCGCACACGAATGGACTGAAGCGATTAGGAGATCGATGTCGACAAGAAGGCGTTGACTACGCCGCCGTGGCTCTGCAGGTCAGACCTCACCATGCTTTAGCGCGTCGTTTCAGGAGTAATCTCCGCAATGGACTACCCGCTGTGGCCGACTGGCGACATCTGCCTGAAGACTACCGGATCAGCCACCGGGGGCGCACAACCGACGAACATAGAGGCGAGCTGTGGTCAGACCCACGATCGTGGGCCCCCCCCCCCCCCCCGAGTCGATTTTTTCCGACCCCCCTCCGACCTTTCTGTCAAGTCTTTTTTTGAGCAATTTTTTTTTCATTTTTTTACAATTTCAGACACTAAAATTGCTTAAAAAATCGCCTGTAAAACCATACATGGGCCGGAAAAATCCGGAGGGGGTGGTATGGAGACCTCGCGGGAGGGGGGGCGAAAAAAGGCCAAAAAACGCCTATTTTGCCTTAAATAAGCGAAAATTTTCTCCCTCCGGGAGGGGCGTCGGGGAGGGGGGTATGGCCGGCCGAGGGGGTGGTATTGACCGGCGAGCGGAGGGGGTATACCACCCCACACACCCCGCGGCCCATGTATGTGTAAAACTGCACTTTTTAGCTGTATTTTAGCCCAAATTAGCGATTTTTTGCGATTTTTAGCCCAAAATCGCGATTATTTGCGATTTTTGAGCGGTTTTTAGCGCCCGACCCCCTCCCTGCAATTTGGGCTCAGACCCCCCGGCCTGCGCCAGACCCCAACCCCCTCCCCCCATCGGCGGATGACCTGTTACATGTATGCGCAAGACAAAGTTTTAGTGTTGAGCGTGAAGCCTTTTGCCTTTCTGTTACTGACTAAGAGTATGGCTAAAAGCATATGGATTGTTTCAGACCGACACTATGGTGTGCGACGGTACGTTCGACAAAACTCCCAGAGAGTTCAAAGGCAAGTGTATCTGTACATGCATCCTTCTTACTAGGGGTCGATCGGTGTACTACCAAAAAAATTTACCGTATTTGCTCTAATAAACCGTCAGTCGGTTTATTTTTCGACTGGTGTCTACATTGTCGGTCTATTGGAGGGTGTCAGTTTATTGGAGTGAGTCGGTTTATTAGAGCAAATACGGTATAGTAGCAAATAGGATCGATCAACTGGAAGCGAGACTCCCTCCGAAACCGAAGAATTCGGTCTACGTTCAGCTGAACCAACGCATCAACCAGTAAGATGTGCAGTTGAATGCATTTGTTAGTAATATTTGTTTTAGCTACCGCACAGAGCTAGTCGACTGGTTCCTCGCCAATCAAGCCGCCCCCTACGCCGTAGCTGAGGCGCGCGTTATGGAGTACATGGCTGCCATGCAGTACCTCCTGGCTGACCCGGTCCTTGGTAATATTGCTGTCTAGTTAACTAATACGGGTTTTCAGTGCCGAACAAATAAGTGATATTATAGAGTTAAGCTGGTAATGTAAACAGTAAGTGAGCCCGTGATCTAAGTAGGTAATGGTTTTTGAGCTTATTTGAATTGCTGAGAGTAAGGTCTAAGCCATCAAAGAAGAAGCCGAAGAAATCGTGTGATAGTTTGCTGTCTATCTGGACTGTGAGTTTTCGTGTTAATAAAATTTTACCTCTAGTCTGTAATCTGTGTGTATGAAATAAAACTGTTCTATTTACGCACGTAATCAT
This sequence comes from Sabatieria punctata, assembly GCA_030248155.1. NCBI lineage: Eukaryota > Metazoa > Nematoda > Chromadorea > Araeolaimida > Comesomatidae > Sabatieria > Sabatieria punctata. The sequence continues at coordinate 35,050 of JASANB010004953.1, read as the reverse complement.
GGAATAAAATTTTTGCTTGTTTAGTAGCCTGTTCTAACACTCAGACCCGAAGGGCACTACAGGCTGAAAGATTTATACTGTGATTCCTAGTTCTCGGTGTTATTGTTTGTTGTGTGTTCTCTTAGTAAACTTCCTTCAAGGCATTTATCGTTAATCTGAACAAACTGGGGCCAGAGTTCGTGAGGGACCTGGAAAGTTAGGGAATTTTGATAAGCCAGGGTAAAACGTAGAGTGCGAACTGGTATCGGTGTATTGGGGAGTTTTCCAGGTATTTGACCCCCAATACTAATTGTTCAACTGATAGTTTTCGTTTTGCATTTCTTTCATCTGGGGTTCTCTGTTTTCAGTGCGGTATGACATGGTTGATTTGTCAGGGAGGGCAGGTCACAGTGGCCCTGGCATCAATGTGAGCGGTTATTTGTGGTTCGAAATCCGTTGCAGTAACTGACAGTAGGCGATACAAATCCAGGCTACCGAAAGCCAGTGATGACAAGTAGCAAAATAGAAACCGATTCGTTCTGCCGTTGCACTCAAACTACGTACTGTATGTACATAACATGCACGGTTGTACATATTATAGGGACATTTTAAATGCTTCTTTTATAAAGAACTGCTTTTAACAGAGATGACTATGGTTGAAACTTGCTCTAGAAACAGCGATTTGACGATTTTCCCCAGGAATAACACAATTTTTTGTTAAAATTTGAAAAATACCCAAAAATACTTATACTTGACATTAACTAAAGAGCGTTTAGCTGTATTTGGACAAATATTGGCATTTTTACCGATTTTTCGGCTAAAATTTTGATTTTAACCTTTTTTGACAAAATACCTGATACCTGTATTTTTGTGAATACCTGATACCTGTACCTGATACCTGATTGGGTATTTTTGAAATACCTATACCTGATATTAGGTACTTTCTCAATACCTGCCTACAGTATGTTCCATTCATCAAGGTTCAGCTCAAAAAAGGGCAAAATAACCAACTATTTCATGTCCTGAACAAATGCAGCTACTGAAAGGCACTAACTAGAATGCAATTTCTGAGTGCAAACTTTGAATTCAGGTAACGCACACTGTCAGGTTATAGAGGAAGTGTGGAATGGTGTGTACAAGAGTGATAGGCATCCATCTACATAAAATAATATGCAACAAACCAGCTGCTAAGCTTCGAATTTTGCTTTCAGAAAATTAAAAAGTCGTAAAGCAGGTGCAATACTTCCTGATCCATGTTCTATGTACAGTATTTATGAGGGCAAGTGTCTGCCATCTAAATCACTGTACGTATAACCTGAATTACAAGTAGTTGCAAGTACTAGAGCTTTTGGAACTACAGCCATATTTTCAATATACAATCTTTTCAAAATCATGTTGTTGTCTTTGTCGACCACTGCTAACGGTTCTGTTTGGCTGCACTCTAAAGAAGTGCTTGAGACTGTACGTACCGGGTTTTTCCGTATAAACGCCCCCCAAATAGTGGCGTCCGTCCGTCCGAGATGACGAATATGCGGGGTCGCGAAATGGGCCACCTGAGCCTGATCGAAGGGTCGTGCTTGTACTACGGCCCCCCCGCCACATCGGATCGGATCGGAAGCCTTTCCAAACAGACGCCCATGGGCGTTTATTCCGATACAACATTTTATATCGAAGAGATAAAAATATTATGAAAAATTGGTTAAAACTTCAAAATTTGTCTGTGTGGTATCGGTACCAAAATTTAACAACTGATTCTTATTACCATGGCTGGCTTGTACTGTACATTGCGCTTTCTGAGACGCAGGCTCTTGGGGCATTATAGTGCTCGAGTCAGAGAGTGTAACCATGTAAGACGCACCACTCCACCACCGACGGTCAAACGGTTCAATAAGGCTGCACTTCAGAGTAAAGGTGCCTGTCTGCGGTAGACAGCATCGCAACACCTACGTACGTACGTAACTACCTCCAAGACATTCTTGCTATTACCTTCAAGTGCCTAACTGTTATTCGTACAATTCGGTAGCGGTATAATCAAACCAATACCAATGCATACTCAACTCAATTATTAATTTATTATGCAACAGAGTTGTACTGCGAACCATGCGTACTGCAACCGAGACAAAATCATTTCGTGTCAGACATCGGCAGATCGAAATAATTGATGCGCCAAAAATTTCTGCTCTTTCTTTGAAACTTGTTGAAACAAAGCGCACACAATCACAGACTGACAGAACTCAGACACCAACCAACCAACCACCGACGAAACTGCACTTGAGAATGGAATCTAAATATTGCTGTGCTCAACAAAAAAGCATAATAACTACGAATTAATAATAACGGCAACAAGCATAAGGGATCTCAATCTAAATCCGTACTAAACTGCATGCAAAATACGCTGTATTCGCTCTCCTACGATTTTAAATTTGGCGCGCATCAAACCTTTTACACGCTGCTAGGTTACCGTAAGCCTCTGCGCGCGCGCCGAGTGGGGGTGGTTTTTTCCTACAATCCCCCCATCGCCCCATAGCCCCTTTTAGTAATTACCGGCGTTGAGACGACGCGTGCGATCGGGAGCCGGCGGATAGTTGCCAGGTTAGGTTGTTTAGGTCTAGGAGTTTTTGATATTGATTTGGTATTGGAGGAAAAATTTGAGATTGTAGTTAGGGATGCAAATGGTATCAAAAATACCAAATACCAAATACCAAATACCAGATGGTATTTTCTATACCAAATAATACCAAATAATTCCAAATAGTTGATAAACAGGTCGCTAGCTGTTTGTAATGAGCGCAAAATCATACTTTTTGTTTTTTCAGCAAAAATATATAAGTTTTGCCTCAGTGGAAGAGTTTTTGTTGCATCTAAAAGAAATCTAGTCATGCCGAGAAAGAAAACGAGCAGAATTTGATGGTTTTTCACTGACTTGGGAAATGGGCAAGCACGTTGTGACGTTTGCGGTCTAGGCTCGGTCTCGATAAAGGGGCCGTCCATAAACGACGTCATTCCAAAATCCCGATTTTTCGGACCCCCCTTCTCCCTAAATCGCCTTGCGTCGTTTCATGGGGCCCCCTCCCACTTATTGAAAATTTTCCATGAATGGTTGTTATAAGCTAAACTGGTCAGAATTCTTTGTTGTTTTGTTGCTCAGAAACGGTAAAGAGACGTGTTGTTCTGCGTATCTGCTTTGTTAAACTTTTAGTAAATTAGAAATAAAGAGAAAACTCTGAACAGAAGAGCTCTGACATGGTATACAGTCGCAAAATATGCAGAATTTATCGCTTAAAAGCTAACTGTTTAGTTATTTAAACTATTTGGTATTATTTGGTACAAAAAAATACCAAATACCAAATAATACCAAATACCTAGAAAATACCAAATAATACCGAATAATACCAAATAATACCGGATACCATTTGCATCCCTAATTGTAGTTATGAGGTTTTCTGGGAGTTTCTAAAATCTGGGTCGGAATTTTTAATTTTCAGGATTTTTCTAGTCTGTACAAAAATTAGCCACCTGGCAGTTTTTTTGCGAATAACTTTTTATGGAGGCGTCGGAGCGACTTGGGCCCCAGAGCAAAGTTGTACACAAGGTCGAGCTCCGGCCTGGGGTAAATCCTCATCTGCGCTACGTTTGCTCTGATCACTAATTTGCGCAACGTAAAAAATGAGCTCCTTCCTTTCCGGGTTAGGTGTAGCTGGGGGGGGAATCAAGGAAGGTCAGAAATGGACTATACATTAATTAATTAACTTTCTTATGACTATACGACTCCGGAACGTGCCCTATACTGATTGCGTGCCCCTAGGGGTATTTTTATATTTGGAAAACACAACAGGCCCTTCGGAGCGTGCCTATACTGATGCGTCCCCCTAGCTAGGGGTATTTTTATGTCTTTAAAACAGGCCCCCCGTAGCGTGCCCTATACTGATGCGTCCCCTAGGGGTATTTTTATGTTTTTAAAACAGGCCCTCCGGAGCGTGCCTATACTACTGATGCGTCCCCCTAGGGGCATTTTTATATTTGGAAAACCGGCCATACGGAGCGTACCTATACTGATGCGCCCCCTAAGGGTATTTTTATATTTGGAAAACAGGCCATCCGGAGCGTGCCTATACTGATGCGTCTCTAGGGGTACTTTTATATTTGGCCAAACAGGCCCCCCGGGGCGTGCCCTATGCTGATTTAGTGATCATTAAACTCGCCAGACGAAGGGCTTTCAAATGATATACGACATAACCATTTTGGACGACTTTGAAATTTTGGAATTTTGCCAAAAAATTATCGATAATCGATATTTATCGCTAGAAATCGTTAATTTATAATTAATTATGATCATTAAAGACATTAGTTTTTGTTTGGGATCGGTTCCTGATTTCCCCCCCCCCCCCAGCTACACCTGATCCTTTTTTCCTAATTGCGATGAAAGTGAGATGACTGCAGAGTTCGAACCTAGAGTCTCTGGCGCCTCCATTGATGCTTTTATGACGCTTATAGGTCAAAGCGTTCCAGTGAAATGGCCGGTCAAAATTTGCAAAAATTGCGAAAAATGGCGTTTTTTAAATTTTCACGTAGAAGTGGGAAACATAGGCAGACAGACGGATTTGGATGAAACTTACTGTATGGGGTATTTATGACCGCTGGAATCGATTCTGACCACGTCTCGACCTTGAAAACCTTGATACCGTAATTCGGTGGTACAGCTTGAAGAAGAACGGATTTGAACTCTAACACAAATTTTCCAAATTTGCATGTCAAACTCCTAAAACACGCCTAAAAACTCCTAAAAAGTGATTGCGGATGCTTATAATGGTATTGGACTGCTCAATCTCAGATGACATAGCTTGAACACCTCATTTTGGGAGCCGAATTACGGTATCAGGGTGAGGTTTTCAGGGTCGGGAAGTGTCAGAATCGATTCCAGCGGTCGTGAATACCCCACTCAGGAAGTTTCAGCCAAATCCATCGGTCTGCCTATGTTACCCCTTCTATGTAGAGTTTTCAAAAAACGCCATTTTTTCGCGATTTTTGCAAATTTTTACTGGCCGTATCTCTTGAGCGGTTTAACCTAGAAGCGACATATAAGCACCATTGGAGTCGCCACAGACTCTAGATTCGAACTCATTTTCATCGCAATTAGGGAAAAAGCTCATTTTCTTAGGTTGTGCAAATTAGTGTTCAGAGCAAACGTAGCGCAGATTAGGATTTGCCCCAGGCCGGCGCTCGACCTTGTATACAACTTTGTCGGTCATGAGGCCCAAGTCCCCCGACACCTCCATAAACGGTTATTCGCAATAAACCGCCCGACAGTCGCTTATTTTTAACAGGCTAGGAGTTTTCTGGGATTTTTTGGTATTTTCAGCTTTATATCTCTTCATTACCTGGTTTTCTCTCAAAACTCACCTGGTCCTAGGTAGAAAATAATTTTTGGCAACGTTAAGTTGTGTGAACTGATGAGATTATCTGCTCCACTCCACTTATATACCTTATCTTTATCTCATTGTGTCATGTTCGCTTTGTGGTCTTCTTCTATTAGCAGCACGTTTTGCCTGGCTTTCATGTGACACCAGTTGCCTATGTCTAGCTTGCAGCCAATACCAGCGCAAAGCGAAAACTAAAACACGTCCTTTCGTAACTGTTACAGCTGTCATCTAGATAAAAATCCAATTTATTGCGCTGGCTTTTGCCGAATCTAACAATATCTTACTTGCCTTAATCGGCCAAGCCAAATAATGCGTTTACTTACACGGTCAATTACACATGAGGGTCCAGCACGCGGTCGTCCACTTTATCGAGTTTTGGGCTGGTTAGCCTCATGCTCTTAATCAAAGTGTAAACAAGCTGTCAGTTGCAAGCGTTCTGGTGAGTTTGTAGCTGAGAAAAGGTACTTTCAGTTCAGTTAACCTAGTCAGAACGAAGCCGACAAAGCTTACGAGCCGATCCGAGCATAATAGAACCAGACCTTTGTCGATCAAAGTTTAGAAGGCCATAACTTTTTGAGTGCGGATTGTTTTGTTGAACTTCTGTTGAAATTGTCTTCATCCTGCATAATGGTCTAGAAAAACTTGGAGCACTGGGAAAATCTAAATTTCTTTACCCATCCCTACAAATATCTCCGGAACAAGCAGAGTATCTTACTAATATAAGGTTGTAACAATCTTTTAAGAATTTATGTATTTGTCTTCATTTAAAAAATGGTTTGAGATTTTCGGTTGCTATGTTGAAAGATCTGCTTCGTTGTGATAGCCTATCAGTGATAGGTAATAAACTAGGAATTCTGATAAAGGATAAGTTTATTAATAGCATACGTTAATAATAATGCTGATAAACAGCAACCAATCATCGGCGCCTAACATCATTTGTAGTGTAAGGTAGAAAGTCGGCTCGGCGTAGCCCTGTTCTGCAACAGCGAGCCGGTTAAAAGGTGTGTTCATTTTCGTGTTGAAAATGCCGGCCGCCGGCATTTCTGTTGTGCCAACATTTGCTCCGCGTTCATTTGATGAACTGTTGGCGACCTCTATCTGTAGTCTAATTTTTTTAAATTCTGCCTGCAACTAAAAACGGTCTGCGTGTATAATGGTTTATTCAGTTAGTTGTTGAAGTGTGACTGGACGCAGTCTGTCTGCCGACCGTTCTTTTATATGAACTTGCGTTCGACTGCCGAAATCCAGTCCAAAAAAGTTGTTTCGGCCTGTGTGTATAGTATGTGCGATGTTTGAGAGTCAGTACGTGAGAAGCAGATCGAGTCTGTGCCATGCCAGGCGAGTACACCTTCAACTCCGGCTCCGATGTCTTGCTTCCTCTGGCCAACCTGCTCGGCGTACCCATCGATAAAGTAAGTAAAAATAATATCAGACACAATTTTTTATGATGACAACTTTCAGATAAACTACGCGTTTTGTCTACTCGTCTCGCTGCCCTTCTCTGTCCTTTACTATCACAGATTTAGTCCGGGCTCTGCTTCCAGAACTGCCAGACTGCTCTTCCCGCTCCTCATTGGCATTTTTCTTCTCCTCTTCTGCTTTGGAACGTAAGTTCTTTCATAGCTCTAATGTTGCAGGTCCTTCGCCGGACAACTAAATAAACTAACTGTACCGGCTTCACCACAGGGTGTGGGTCGGTCACGGGTACGATTTCCCCAGAAAATGTCCGAAAATCGCTGTAAATTTGCCGATCATCCTTAAAAAAGTCGCCAAAATTTTCTCGGCCGGTGAGGGGAGGGGTAAGCTTCTAGGCCCCTCCCGCCTCATGAATGGGACTCACAGCAACTTTACGAGGGAACTGTGGATATTGTGAGTCTTTTCCAGGTATGGAATTGGGTAAAGAAAGAGGAACAAAATCCCTTACAGGCTTTTGGTCCTCATTAGGGCTCAAACAATTTTTTAAAAATTTGATTAATGATGCCACTGCCTCAAAAACTACGCAAACGTATAGCTTTGTTTTTGAAAGTCATTTTTGCGTCAGGAAACAGCAGAATTGTATGCGAGATTTTTTAACGCCTGGTTCCCTAAGTAGCAGAGCAGATACATAGCTTTGTGATCGCTGAAAGACGGCCTTTGGTCCAACCGAAAATAAATAACACCAAGAATTTTCCACTCGGTGGCTCGGCCTAGTCAGCTGAGCGACCATGCGCTGCAACTTAATCGCGCCAAGGCGGTCGCGAAAATCTATGCTGCTTGCTTACCCCTGCAGAAAATGATTTCAGGCTTTTAGACAAATTGTCCGACCGACTCGGCAGGCTTAGAGTAGAGCCTGACCTGATAGTTTGGTTAGAACCCTGCGAACACTTGGTTTTACGATACGGATATTTGAAAGTTTTCTAGCCAAAAAACTCTACTATAGTGCCGCTTGAATAATGTTTGTTCTCTGTTCAACAAGTGAGGTGCAGTTACGTTCAAGCTGCAAGGGAATCAAAGAATTACCTATGCGATCATTACTGAATGTCAGCTTTCCTGTGTTGTGTGTCCAACCAGTGGGCTGCTACCTCCAATACAGCTCAACTGCAATTCTGTTCAGAATCTTAGTATTTCCCGTTGACATCGCAACAGAATAGAATCTCTGCTTACTCTGCCATCCAGTAGTAACGTTGCAGAGAGTGTGCGTACACTGAACTGATGAGATATACTTATACAAAAACCTGCTTAGTTTAGTTTTCTGCAAAAACAATAACGAACGGTAAAATTAAAGACAAGAAATCATGTTCTGCAGTGGTAAGCAGCACAGTTTTTCGCGCTCGCTTTGGCGAGGTTATATTGCAGCGCATGGTCGCTCAGCTGCCGAATGGAGTATTGTTGGTGTTATTTATTGTTGCTACGACTGAACTGAGCAGGTATTGGGCCTGCCAGTTATTGTGATTGGGTAGTTTGGCAGTCTAGTAGTTGATTGGAGAATTTATGGTTTCAGAGCGAGCAAGCACATTCTGGCCAACGCGTTGGGTTCATATCTGCTGGTTTTATTTTCGCCGCCTAATCATGTGCATAGGTAAAGCAAGACCGGGTGGTTTCTGCAAAAGTGTAGAGCAGTTATTTTTAGATTGGTGTTTATATTCGCCATGGCCTACCTGTCTTATGTACACGCTTACCGATGTCTGTTCCTTGATAAGACTGACACCGCCGATATTACGGGGTGGTGTTGTCTGTCTGCGCTGTAAAACCTATAATTTGCATATTACATTTTTAGACCAATTATGTTGTGCGTTCAAAAGGTGACGTCTATAGCGTTTAGCATACACGACGGACGTGTCAAACTGAAGAAAGACGAAAAGTTGACGGCGCTTCAAGAAAAGGAAGCTGTCAGGTTTGAGCTTCTTCTTCTGTCTGCTGTTAGCCTACCGAAAATGTTCTGCCCGAGCAAATTTTTTATTCGGGACGACTGTCTGCCAAAATTTCTTCCACCATATGAAGCTGGTTTGGGAATATATTTGTGTTAATTTTAGCCTAAATGAATGATTTAAAAATCTGTTTTAAGTGCAAACTAATCTTTCTTTGTCTTGCAGGGAGACGCCGACAGTTCTGGAGTTTTTCTCCTACGTCTTTCACTTCCAAAGCGTCCTGTGCGGTCCGTTGTGTTTCTACTCGGACTACATCTCATTTATTGACGGCACGCATTACGACACCAATTCTAACCAGGCAATGGCTCGGTTGTACGAGAGAGTAAACTGGCACCTTTTCTGCTGCTTTTAGAAGTATTCGGTCGAGCCCACGACACAAATGGACAATCAGAAATGTGCACCGTCGCCCTGGGTTCGCTTTTGTCTTATACAAACTGTTCGCATGTCCTAATGCACGGAGAGTGCTCTCTGATCGATTGTGGGCACGGATACTGCAATTTTCTTAAAATCCTTGCAGCTCAATAGTTCCTCTGCCTGCTCTTTCAGGAACGCTAAACTTTTCGCACCCACCCACGGACTCGGTTCAGTTCTGAGGTTTGTCCAATTAGTAGCAGACTGAGTTTTACTTTAGCTACGCTAGTTTGCATGCGCACTAAATGTGGCAGATGGAGAGTTAGTTTTGAGCCCAACTTCTCTCTTTCAGCCGGCCGTCTGGCGTAAACTGGTGACCAGCGTAGTCTGCATGACAGTCATCGTAGTAGTGACGCCGCACTTTGACATCACCGACATGCTGGAGGAACCACGACGGTCGCTGCCCTTCTCCAGCTGGTTTCTCTATCTGATCGTCTCGGTGTCGCTGTGTCGCGTTCCCTACTACTTCGCTTGGACCATCGGTAATCTTTCTCACTCTTCTACTGCACTCACTTGTGTTGATTTGTCTAACACACCGGTAATATTCTGGCCGGCGACAAATTTACGAAACGTTGCTCAATAATTTAGCGACTTTTGTTCTACTGGTTTGTAGAGCTTTTGGTGGTCTGAATGATATTGTTTAGTGCCATAAGCCAGAACAAGCTGAAAATTTCTCAGTTGGCTGTGTTACATTCTATCTAGTAGTGTTGATTAGAGTGCCAATTGGGTATTGGGTTTTTTTTGTCCCCCAATAACCAATACTAATTAGGACCCATCAAAATTGAAAAATCTATGTTGACCTGAAACATTCACCTTCAAAAAATCGAAAAGGTTGAATGATAATTCGGTTTAGGAAGCTGTCTTTGCGTTCTTATCTAAAATACAAATTGCGTCATTTCTAATGGTACAGAATGTACCAGTGCCGTATAATGTGCGTACAGGACGGTGGGGGCATACATCGGCCGGGGGGTCTGGAGGGTTTACCCACCCCCCAACTTGGGCTCGACCCCTCCCCCCAAACGACTCCACCCACCCACCTGAAGCCGACTTTTGTTCCTGACCCCACCCATCAAAATCGCCGCGACCCCCCCCCCCAAACCGGCAGGCCCACTCCCAAATTTTCGCATTTTGACTACCCCCAACCCATTTTTGCGGCCCATGTATGGGTGGGGGTGGTACACACCTGTTATGACAGTTATGCAGTACTGTTTGCAGCTGACGCCATCAACAACGCCTCAGGATTCGGATTCAACGGCTACGAACCGGAAACCGGTGCTCCTAAATGGGATCTAGTCACCAATGTCAACATTTTTGAGGTTGAGGTAAGTGAAAATCCAAAAATATTGTGCTGCTGATGGATGAGCAGCTACCCCTTTTCCAACCCAATGTTACCCAAGTCAGGAACTTTTTTGACGGAGTGCTGTGCTCAAAATCACATAGGGAGTGTCGGTAAAATTATGAAGCTGGATAGACAGTATTTAGGTCGAAATTTGGCATTTCTAAAAATTTGACACTGGAAAAATATTTTGCAAAATTTCCAGGAAGATGTTTTTCTGGAAAAAGGAACATCTTTCATGTAGGCGTTTTGTTAACTGAGCTGAGGTACAAAATAGAGTTGTACCTGTATTAGCTAGAATTCTGGAGTCAGGACACCTTTTAGGTGATTTATTAACAAAATTGAATAAAATGCAAAAATGTTTAGCCTTAAAAAATAGTTTATCAACTGCTTGTTAGATGAGCTGTGGGTTTCAGTTGGCGAGCAGTTGGAAGTTGGTGCTGGACAACTGGAACATAACCACGATGGGTTGGCTGCGCAGAGTGGCGTACGAACGAGCGCCCACCAAAGTTCGCACCGTGCTTACCTATCTTGTCAGCGGCTGGTGGCACGGCTTTTACCCCGGCTGCAACCTTATGTTCGCCAATGCTGCGCTGGTTACCAGCGGCGCCAGACGGGTAACACTGGCTTACTTGCTTCTGATTGGTTGCCCTGCGATTGTTGGACTGAGTTGTAGGTGCGTCGGTGCGTGCGCCCTTATTTCCTGGAGAACAAGCTCTACAAGTCTTTGTATGACGTGCTGACGTTCGTGGCCACCAGACTCTTCCATGTTTATGTCTGCTTTCCGTTCGTCTTTGTCTGGTTTTGGGTCAGCTGGAACATCTATTTGAGGTCAGTCTCCCTTATCAGTGAGTAGTGTTAATAATGTTAGTTAACTTCTTTTGTTTGCTCAGCCTTCTTTTCTTCCCCCTCAGTTTTTCTGGACAGCTTAGACCATTTTTTGCGATTTTTTCGCAATTGCTTGGAAAAGTTCAATTTTCTATTTGCTTATCAGGCACTTAGCGCCGTTTAAAAGTTTTAATGCTGTTTGCTGTGATATATCAACTGTTTTATACCTCTTGCGTCATGTTTTCATGTGTCTGGCAGCAATGCCATATCGCTTGAGGATAAAGTTTCAGTTTCAGTTTATGGTACCGGCACCAGATATGGTACGAAATCTGACCAGAGTGGTGCCATATATGGTATCGGTACCAATGCGAAGGTAGGGGTACCATATATGGTACCGGTACCCAGACATGGGCTAGCATTTCGGCTGATGGGGGTAGAATTTTCAATTCCTGAGGGGGGTAGGAGCGCATGATGGGGGGGGCTGAGCTGAGGGGGTGGTAAGCCAAAAAGTCCGATTTTTGGCGAAAAGCAGGGTTTTTTGGCTTATTTTTCATTAAAATAACTTAAAATTAGCTATTCTGAGCTCATTTACGACTATTCCAGGCATATTTTTATCATAATTTTCTATACAAAATTCTTCCCAAAAATTCCTGATGGGGGTAGCGGCCGGCTGATGGGGGTTAGATCACAGCCTGATGGGGGCCACCCCCCCTTTGCCCATGTCTGCCGGTACCTATGCGAAGGTAGGGGTACCATATTATGGTACGGGTACAGGTACCAATGCGAAGGTGGGGGTACCATTATATGGTACCGGTACCTATGCGAAGGTAGGGGTACCATATATGGTACCGGTACCCATGCGAAGGTAGGGGTACCATATATGGTACCACCACAGGCCCCGAACGTGGAGTACCATATATGGTGTCGGAAACATGAACGGCGTTAAGTGCCTGACTGTATTATTTTCACTAGAGATGAAACAATGTTGGGTATTAGGTTCCATCGAATAGACAATATTTCACACGAGTTTTTAAGACTCTTTTTTGGTTTTTGGCAGATTTTGTTGAAAATTAGATCTTCTAATAGGAATTTTTCTTTATTGAAATGAGCTTAGATAGCTTGATAACAGATATAGACAAGGTAATTACGATATGACGATTATGGACCTGTGTTGTTATAATTAAGAACCGATTCGACTTTCTGATTTGTGTTTTTATAATAATGTTGAATAATGAAAACTAACAAACTTGAGTGCATCTAGTCTCCCCTAGTCAAATCACTGTTTTTCTAACTCTAGCGATTTCATAGGATTGAGATTTATCACTGCCCCAAATCCACATTTTTGTACTGATTCATAAAATATTGGGTATTGGGTTTTCCGATATTGTTTCGTCTATAAGTTCAGCCGAAAATTATGCTTCTGAACGATTTTTAGCCGACTTTTGAGCCACCTGTTTTAGGAGATTCTTCTTCTGCGGTCATATCCTCTGTCTGATTGGCATATTGCTGTTACCAAAACTTTTACCGTCGACTGACCAAAAACGCGGCAGACAGTGACTCGTCGGTGTCTTCCTCTCACATATCTGCGTTGCGTACGTGTCTTGATTGTTGTTTCTTCTTCTTATGATATGATCAAGTCATCCGCGTCTGATTGTCTTCACTTCCGAAGCAGAATAAGTACAGGGTTTGTTTCGTTTCGTCTTAATTATAACGTTTCTTTGGCAAGGTGAGATTCTGCGGGCACTATCTGTACTGTTTACGTAAGTCATACATGTAACAGCTCCGGGCCGACCTGGGTAGGGGGTTTCTCTCAGGTGGGGGGTCGAGTGGGGTTTCGCCCAGAGGGGGTGCAAAATTTCAAAAAGATCCAAAACGCCTGGAATGCGTTTTTAGCACGTTTTTTTCAGTAAGGACGCTAAAGATCGTTATTTTAAGCTGCCAAATAGCGTTTTGGGGCTGAAAACAAGCAAAAAAATGACAAAAAGCGCTTCCAAAAACACCGATTTCTCTTAAATATCAGCAGTGGAAACATGAAATTCGGTTTCCAAAGACTTTTCAAGTGAATCTTAGGCTGAAAATTAGTGATTTCTGAGCCAGTTTGTTAGTACTGGTGCCACTACTAGTTTTACTACTACTTTGTACTATTTTTGGGTTGGATGGGGTCCCTTGACTTGTCTCGGGGGTGGGGTGTGAGGTGGGTTTGGCCTTTCCAGCTGGGAGGTAACCCCAAAATCCCCTAATACATGTATGGTTTAAGTGCTGTATGTCTGTTCTGTACAAGCATTTATCTTAGTCTCCTCTTGCTCGGGTACAAGTTATTCGATGTTAAGAATACTTTATGAACGATTTTGCCTGCTAGTAAAATGTAGTAGAATAAAGGTGCCATTGATTGGTATGTACGAGCGTGTAAGAGTAAAGAAGGAAATATCTGTTTTGTGCTGTACATTTGACAAGTTAAACGAAAGTACAGGGTGTCCTAAAAAGTCTTGGTGTCCATGCTTTTATTGGATTAAGTCGTTCAATTGACTTAAAACGCATTTTGCAGAGACCTAATTGTGTGTGGACCTACTTTGGGTATAAAATACTCGCTTTGCTTTGTAACTCTGATATTACAAACTGTTCAATGAAAGAAAAGTAAATATTTGAGTGCAGAGGTAACGACACTTTCAAGCCTGAAGCTGACGTAATACAATGTTGAAGTAAGTTAAGGTTGCACGTAGAAATCACCTGACGTTACACGCGAGCATTCTACTAACCTGGCATGCAATTTTGCGTTTTCTCATTAGCAAGTTGGCTGTGTTGTGTGTCTCTTAGTAAACACTACTCGTCTAGTTCTCTCGTGCTTCGCTGATTCAGGCAGTCCTACGATCCATAACTTCAATTAGATTGTCCCGCGTACAAGTTTTGCATAGCATGGAACACATAGTAAACGAAGCTGTTTTCACCAGTGCTGCTCTTTGCACTCCAATCTACATTGGTTTCTTGGTGATTCTCTTTCTGAAACGGAATTCAGACGAACTTGGTTCTCCATTTTTTCGAATAGTATTTATGCTGGGCTTTAGCGATTTGTGCACAGTCTGGTTAGTGCTCAGTTATCGGCGCGCCTTCTTCTGGATTCCTCACTTTGATCTGATGTTCAGACACGCACACATTATAGCCATTCATTGGGGAAGACATAGTCAAGCCTTTGGTCTAGTTAACATCACTTTCAATCGGTTTCTGGCCATCCTTTCACCACTGTACTTTCAAAGAGTGAGCTGATCAATTAATTTATAGGCTTGAGTTCTGACTATAGGTAATTTTAGCTGAACAACCAACCCTCAGTCACCACTGTAGCGATCCTGGGTATACAGGTGATGCTGCCAACCGCGGCTCTTTTCATAGAGTTTCCTTTTGCATGTTCTGATTTCATTTCTTTGTTCTTTAGTGTTAAGATTCATGGAAACTATTCATATGTTGTGTCAAGCTTTGGTGATTGCGTTTTCAATTTTGGACTGGGTACCATGTTCATACAAAGTTTCGTTGCATTGCTGTTAATCGCAGCATACGCAGTAATGCTGATTGCCCTCTGTGTGAAGCATTCAGCTAATGAGATGACCACCTCAACCTATTCTAGGGCACAACGCAATTTAACAATCTCAAGTTTCGTGTTAAGTTTTCTGTTAGTGGCTTGCAGTTCTACCTTTTTCCTTTGCCATCCCCGTTTGGACCATTTGAACTCCTGGTGTCCCCCTGTAAGGCATACGATTGAGTTTACGTTTGCCATGTGCAATCCATTTCTTTTCTATGTCACCAGTTCGGCCATTCGTTCAGAAATTAAGAAACTAATTGGTGGCAACTCAGTTTATGTAACAGGTCCAAGCCACGGGAGGGGGTGAGGTTGACGGGTTTTCGACTGCCAGATCGGGGTGCAGGTGGATTTCGCCCTGGGAGGGGGCCGGCCTGGGCCCGCCAGAATTTCCTTCAGCCGGGCACGTGCAGATCTCTAGGCAGTTTCTCCTAGCAACGGTTGCAGGATTCGTATATATGCTATTTGATCTCACTCGCAAGCTAAATTAGTTCTCAGTGGAGTTGGTTGCATTTGCATGGTGCCATCTCTTAATGGTCATAGACTGTGTTTTATTCTCATAATAAATTTGTCTTAAATGGCTTTATTGGCAGTAATTGTGGTAATTCTTCTGTTTGTAGTTGCTCTGCTCTGTCTGTCTGTCTATGTTGCCTTTCTATTGCTTTTGTTTGTGAAGCGTCACAGTAGGGAGCTTGGTGAGCCGTTTTTTCGAATTGTATTCGTGTTAGGACTCTGTGACATTTCCTTCACATTGTCGGTTTTTCTGTATGTTTCACTAATGCTTTTTGGTTCACATTTGTATCTTATTTATGTGTATATTATCTTGGATTTTTGTATTAACTTCAACAAGCTTGCTCAGACTGCTGGGGTCCTTAACATATCGCTGAATCGATTGGTGGCTGTGGAATGCCCTTACTTTTATCAGACGGTACAGTTAGTGTTTGTATGAAATGTAGTCCATTTGGTTATGACTCTTTTGTTGATTTCAGATGACCAGCATGACAAAGATCACAGATTGGAGCATTTTGGTGCTCCAAATACTATTTCCTATACTTGTTATTGCGCTAGTATTGATTCATCAGTGTGGTAGCGTTCTTATCGGCGATCACATTTCCCTTACAAGTTTGACTACTTTTAATGAGTTAGAAGTAACCCAGTGCACACGGTCTCTGGGCTCTACATCTATCCTTATCCAACTGGTTGGTTCTGTAATTATATTGATTATCTATGGTTTTATGATAATCAAATTAGCCATGCGAAACAGCAATCAGAACTCTGGCATATTGAGCAAAGCGCAGTGCAACTTAACAATTTCTGGTCTGTCACTCAGTTTTTGTTTGTTTTTATAAGTTTATCAGGTACACATACCCGACAAGGACGCCACTCGCTCTTGCGAGCCCTTCAGTGTGACAGCCCTTTGTTAGTATACCGTTAGTACAGTATGTACATTATCAGATATCAACAGGTAAAACTAACGGAGCAACAGGAGAAGCAGTAAGGAGTCGCTGAAACACACTGTCTCTCTTAACACGGTCACAGAAATCAGTAAGCTCACACTCAATTTCATCACTGGATAAAGCATTCCAAAGCCTGACGCACTGGTTAATACATGACATTCGTGAGCGCTCAAGCTTGCACATCGGAACATAAAACGATTTGTTGTGATTAATGCGTCGGCTGGCCAAATTTTCCTGAATAATTAAGGTTCCTGCCGGTAAGTGTCGCGCGCCACACACATATTTGAACATAAGAGTCAACCGAAACTCGCAAACAACACGGTAGATAGGATGCAATCTCAACTCCTCTAGT
This sequence comes from Sabatieria punctata, assembly GCA_030248155.1. NCBI lineage: Eukaryota > Metazoa > Nematoda > Chromadorea > Araeolaimida > Comesomatidae > Sabatieria > Sabatieria punctata. The sequence goes on along the minus strand of JASANB010004953.1, from coordinate 18,292 downwards.
AATTCCGGGTAGCGCTTGTTAAAATTGTTTGCAATTAACTTGCATGCAAACTTTTGGACACGTTCTAGGACAATCATATCGCGTTTAAAGAAGGGATAACAAACAGGCATAGCATATAAGAGCACAGAACGAATCAAGGTCAAGTAGAGCATTCGAAAGACATTTTGGGGCACAAATCCTCGAACCGTTCTCGACAAACAACCCAGGGTGGACCTGGCCTTAGCCACTCTTTGCCGGACGTGTACGGCATAGGAGAGGCCCGGGTCAAGTTCCACTCCGAGGTATCTGTAGAGTTCAGTTCTCCGGATTGGCACCCCATTAAGTTCAGGTTCAGAGTTGAGAGAAACAGCACTTGGAGACACAGACATTATCATGTATTGAGTTTTGGAGATGTTTAGTTTGAGAGAAACTGAAGAGAAAAATTGGGTGATAGTGTCTATGTCTCTCTGCAGGTCCGGTTCGGCTGTGGGCGTGTCAATTGGCTTTACTAAAGCCAGATCATCCGCGAAGAGGAGAATTTCAGCTCCCGCAGAGAGTCTGACTTGAGCTAAGCCGTTAACGAATGCGATGAAGAGGAGAGGTCCGAGGATCGACCCCTGACCAATCCCACTCAGCACCACCCGAGAACTAGACAGCTCACCGTCAACACGGACACTTTGGGTGCGGTTAGCGAAATACGATTTAAGAACATTAATCAGATAGTCGGGGACGTGAAACTTTGATTGGAGACACTTGAGCATGAGCCCATGAACACAAGTATCGAACGCCTTGCTAACATCAAAAAAGATGGTGACAACTTTTGTGGCTCTGTGCTTGGCAACACAACTTTCAAAGCCACTAAGGACTTTGTGCTCAAAATACACCAGAGCATCTACAGTACTCCTACCCTTGAGAAAACCAAATTGAGTGTGACTGACAAGCGGTTCAACATACGGTAGGAGCAAATTATCAGTGTCTTACTTTGTAGTTGTAGTCTGTCATTTGCGATGTGCAAACCAGAAGATGATGCTAACAACAGTTTATGGCAGCTGTGCGTCATGCAGTCGAGTTTACTTTCTCTATGTGCAATCCGTTTCTGTTCATGCTGACAAGCTCTGCTGTGCGTCAACAAATTAGGCGAGTATTCCTTGGGAATCTAGTGACGCCAGCCTGAAAAAAATTGTCATGTGGGACTGCAGTTGCAGTAGTTGCTAATTTGAGCTAATTTTATGTAAGGTTAAGCTTCGAAATCACATTCATTGCGGTTGCAAGTGTAATGATGCATATTGCATTGCAGCTCACTTAATGATGTCTTGTGCCGTCCTTTATGTTTTTGTGATAAAGAAGTTTCTATTACCTTAGCAGAGAACTAAAGTGGTGGATTGCACCACGGCCAAGATGGCATTTGGGTCTATGCCTTATTCAAGACTGTCTCATATTCACTTTGAAAAACCCGGATGGCTATGTAGATATCCATCAGAATATTTACACAAAACTTGGTTTCATGTAAACATGACTCGGTTTCATGGAAATGTGACTCGGTTTCTTTTAAACGTCGCGGTTTCGTCCACCTCCCTACAAAAGTTCATCAAGTGCCTTTACGAATTCCAAGGCAGAGTTTGTAAAGCGAATCTGAAAGTCTCGGGTTGACCGAATCATCGGTTTAGGCAGGCAGAAAGAAGCTAAAATTCCGAACTCGAATTAGATTCGATGTACCGAACCCTTTGTTCAGCACAAAAATATGATGATATTCTGAATCAGCGGAGAAAACTGCACCAGATAGATACCGCATTATGCCCAGATAGCAGATAACTTGCTGTCTGAGTACAGGGGCATAATAACCATATAAATGGCGGAGGAGCGGTCAGATTGAAAAATATATATCACTTTCGTGATCGGCAGCAAACACTGCATTTGGTGATATAAACTTGATGGTTCTGTACCCTAATGCGACTAAACTGAGCCACCTTTCAAACCTTTGAAATGGTTTTCTCCATGTGAAACCCGTTTCTTTTCTTCTTTACTACTACGTAAAATTGGATTCTCTCTGCAGTGAGGCAAACGTTTATGTGAAACAGGTACGGTACGGCGGGAGTCGACGCGTTCAGTTTCGATTGGGCGGGCCAGCACTGTTGGATAGTTCCCCCTCCGAAACTTCTGCAAAAAGCCTTATCACACCTTCTGTTGTGCAGGGCCTCGGGCGTGCTGGTTATGTGGCCTTCCAATCCCGTTTAGCCTTTACTTTTTCCCAAGGGCTCCCCTGCCTCTTTCATTAAGCATTCTGTTACAGTTTCAAACGGTCGCCGCTTTATTGTCCCCGGTACCTACCCTCTTTCTATGTTTTCTAATCAAACCTTCTCAGGCTCCCTCCTCATTACTTACCTTTCTTCTTCCTAACTAAAAATTTCTTCACATAAACGTTTGCCTCACTGCAGAGAGAATCCAATTTACTACGTAGTTTACGTAGTAGTAATTAAGGATTCTCTCCTAAGGATGGCGCTGCTATCGCACGCAATTAGGGCAAGACAAGAGCGCGCCGACTCCAATTACCCAGTTCACAGTTTTTGTCTGCACGAGCCCCTCTCTCCCACCCTTCGAGGAGAAGCTCGATTTTGAGAAGCAAAGCAGCTACACGATACAGTAATTGCGGCGTGGCAGAAGCTGCAAAGAGCGATAGCACTGAGCATTCCTAGATGTAGCAACTGGACAGAGCCACCGACTCTGACTACAAATTCACGGAGCAACTCTTCAATCCGCACGGAACTCACGATTGGCCTGGCCAACCAACTCTTCAATCTTTTTCGGATCAACACTTCTATCTAATCGCATCCAACGTTTGCATACCAACACTTCATTTTCTATATGCGGATCAACACTTCTATCTATATGGGAATCAACACGTCTATCTATCGGGGGATCAACGGCAAACGTTTATGTGAACACTAATAGGCACGTACGTACACCGAAAAACTGATGATTGAGCAAAAAGATACAGCGGTCGTAGGTAATGACAGACACGAGTCGCAGATGCAGGTTACGTAATATGTACAACGTGTTAGATCAGGAAGTCAGAGGCCGGTTGGGATGGTACTGCTGGTGCAGTCAACCTTCGATGAATGTTCTGCTGGATACAGTTCCGCAGCTGGCTGCAACAGAAAACACAGCAACGTACACATAAAACTTACATCTGGCCTGAGGTTAGGAATGATTTAGTCACGATCTCGTGTGACTGCAGGTCTTGTTCCTGGTAAACCTGCATCGACTCGGCTTGGCGCCAACGCCCATGCCGCTGCACCAGGGCATGCGGGACACCATTGTTGATCGCCGCTGATGCGCCGCCTGATCTTAGGCTATGGGTCCCGTACAGCTCGGGGTCTTCCCCACACCTACCAACGACTCTCTGAGGGCTTTCATAGCGGCCTCATAGGACAGAGGTGCGGTTGTGAAAGAGCAGCTTCCACTGACGCCCGTCAGGGTACGAAGAAACGGAAGTTGTTCTCCATCCACGGCCGTTACTTGGCTTTGAGCTAGATAGTCCCAGACTACCTAAACCGGGTCCATAGGCGAACCCGGGGAAGCTGCGATAACCACCCATTTTCCTTTCCTGAATTGATCTGTTTTGCTCTTTTGCAGATAAAGAAGAAGGCGGGCACAAGAAATTCTTAGATCCAAAACGCTTGGAATGCGTTGTTAGCACGTTTTTTCAGTAAGGACGCTAAAAATCGCTATTTTAAGCTGCCAAATAGCGTTTTAGAACTAAAAACAAGCAAAAAATGACAAAAAGGGCTTCCAAAAACACCGATTTCTCTTTAATATCAGCAGTGGAAACGCGAAATTCGGTTTCCAAAGGCCTTTCAAGCGAATCTTAGGCTAACAATTAGTAATTTCTGAGCCAATTTGTTAGTACTGGAGCCACTACAAGTACTTGTATTTTTGGGTCGGGCTCGGGGGTCCCTTAATCTGTCTCGGGGTGGGGGTGAGGGGATTTGTTTTGGCCTTTCCAGCTGGCTGCCGGACCTTATGTCTCTTCCTGCTCTATAGCAGTTGGCTACTCCTAGTCCGAAAGGACAAAAAGTTACAACAACAACAACTTGATGAACGATTTTGCCTGCTAGTAAAATGTAGTAGAATAAAGGTGCCATTGATTGGTATGCACGAGCGTGTAAGAGTAAAGAAGGAAATATCTGTTTTGTACTGTACATTTGACAAGTTAAACGAAAGTACAGGGTGTCCTACAATTGTAAAAAGTCTTGGTGTCCATGCTTTTATTGGATCAAGTCGTTCTATTGACTTGAAACGCATTTTGCAAAGACCTAATTGTGTGTGGACCTACTTTGGGTATAAAATACTCGCTTTGCTTTGTAACTCTGAGATTACAAACTGTTCAATGAAAGAAAAGTAAATATTTGAGTGCAGAGGTAACGACACTTCCAAGCCTGAAGCTGACGTAATACAATGTTGAAGTAAGTTACGGTTGCACGTAGAAATCACCTGACAATGACACGCGAGCATTCTACTAACCTGGCATGCAAGTCGGCGTTTTCTCATTAGCAAGTTGTCTGTTGCTGTAAACTAGTCTGAGATTGTCTCACATAGTTTTGATAGCATGGAACACATAGTAAACGAAGCTGTTTTCATCAGTGCCGCTCTTTGCACTCCAATCTACATTGGTTTCTTGGTGATTCTCTTTCGGAAACGGAATTCAGATGAACTTGGTTCTCCATTTTTGCGAATAGTATTTATGTTGGGCTTTAGCGATTTGTGCACAGTCTGGTTAGTGCTCAGTTATCGGCGCGCCTTTTTCTGGATTCCTCACTTTGATCTGATGTTCAGACATGCACACATTATAGCCATTCATTGGGGAAGACATAGTCAAGCCTTTGGTCTAGCTAACATCACTTTCAATCGCTTTCTGGCCATCCTTTCACCACTGTACTTTCAAAGAGTGAGCTGATCAATTAATTTATAGGCTTGAGTTCTGACTATAGGTAATTTTAGCTGAACAACCAACCTTTACTCACCACTGTAGCGATCCTGGGTATGCAGGTGATGCTGCCAACCGCGGCTCTTTTCATAGAGTTTCCTTTTGCATGTTCTGATTTCATTTCTTTGTTCTTCAGTGTCAAGATTCATGGAAACTATTCGTATGTTGTGTCAAGCTTTGGTGATTGCGTTTTCAATTTTGGACTTGGTACCATGTTCATACAAAGTTTCGTTGCATTGCTGTTAATCGCAGCATACGCAGTAATGCTGATTGCCCTCTGTGTGAAGCATTCAGCTAATGAGATGACCACCTCAACCTATTCTAGGGCACAACGCAATTTAACAATCTCAAGTTTCGTGTTAAGTTTTCTGTTAGTGGCTTGCAGTTCTACCTTTTTCCTTTGCCATCCCCGTTTGGACCATTTGAACTCCTGGTGTCCCCCTGTAAGGCATACGATTGAGCTTACGTTTGCCATGTGCAATCCATTTCTTTTCTATGTCACCAGTTCGGCCATTCGTTCAGAAATTAAGAAACTAATTGGTGGCAACTCAGTTCATGTAACAGGTCCGAGCCACGGGAGGGGGTAGGCTTGACGGATTTTTGACTGCCAGATCGGGGTCCACGTCGATTTCGCCCTGGGAGGGGGCTGGCCTGGGCCCACCAGAATTTCCTTCAGCCGGGCACGTGCATATCTCTAGGCAGCGTCTCCTAGCAACGGTTGCAGGTTTCATTCGTTTCTATGCTATTTGATCTCGCTCGCAAGCTAAATTAGTTCTCAGTGGAGTTGGTTGCATTTGCATGGTGCCACCTCTTGATGGTCATAGATTGTGTTTTATTCTCATAATAAATTTCTCTTAAATGGCTTTATTGGCCGTAATTGTGGCAATTTTTCTGTTTGTAGTTGCTCTGCTCTGTCTGTCTGTCTATGTTGCCTTTCTATTGCTTTTGGTTGTGAAGCGTCACAGTAGGGAGCTTAGTGAGCCGTTTTTCCGTATTGTATTGGTGTTAGGACTCTGTGACATTTCCTTCACATTGTCGGTTTTTCTGTTTATTGCACTAACGCCTTTTGATTCTCATTTGTATCATATTTATGTGTGGATTATCATGGATTTTTTTATTAACTTCAACAAACTTGCTCAGACTGCTGGGGTCCTTAACATATCGCTGAATCGATTGGTGGCTGTGCAATGGCCTCACTTTTATCAGACGGTACAGTTAGTGTTTGTATGAAATGTAGTCCACTTGGTTATAACTCTTTTGTTGATTTCAGATGACCAGCATGACAAAGACCACAGATTGGAGCATTTTGGTGCTCCAAATACTTTTTCCTATACTTGTTATTGCGCTAGTAGTGATTCATCAGTGTGGTAGTGTTCTTATTGGCGATCACATTTCACTTACAAATTTGACTACTTTTAATGAGTTAGAAGTAACTCAGTGCACACGGTCTCTGGGCTCTACATCTATCCTTATCCAACTGGTTGGTTCTGTAATTATATTGATTATCTATGGTTTTATGATAATCAAATTAGCCATGCGAAACAGCAATCAGAACTCTGGCATATTGAGCAAAGCGCAGTGCAACTTGACAATTTCTGGTCTGTCACTCAGTGTCTTACTTTGTAGTTGTAGTGTGTCATTTGCGATGTGCAAACCTGAAGATGATGCTAACAACAGTTTATGGTGCCCAGCTGTGCGTCATGCAGTAGAGTTTACCTTCTCTATGTGCAATCCGTTTCTGTTCATGCTGACAAGCTCTGCTGTGCGTCAACAAATTAGGCGAGTGTTCCTTGGGAATCTAGTGACGCCAGCTTGAAGAAAAAAATGTCATGTGGGACTGCAGTTGCTGTGGTTATTAATTTGAGCTAATGTTAGGTAAGGCTAAGCTTCGAAATCACTTGCAAGTGTAATGATGCATATTGCAGCTTACTTAATGTTGTTCTGTGCCGTCCTTTATGTTTTTGTGATGAAAAATTCTCTATTACCTTAGCAGAGAACGAAAGTGATGGATTACACCTCAGCCAAGATGGCATTTGGGTCTGCTTTATTCAAGACTGCCTCATATCCACTTTGAAAAAACCGGATGGCTACATACTGTATCCGTCAGAATCTTTGCACAAAACTTGGTTTCATATAAACGTGACTCGGTTTCATGTAAACGTTACTTTGTTTCATGTAAACGTTACCCCGTTTCATATAAACGTCGCGCTTTCGTCCGCCTCCCTGCAAAAGTTCGTCAAGTGCCTTTACGAATTTCAAGGCAGAGTTTGTAAAGCGAATCTGAAAGTCTCGGGTTGACCGAATCTTCGGTAGGCAGCCAGAAACAAGCTAAAATTCCGAACTCGAATTAGATTCAACGTACCGAACCCTCGGCACAAAAAATATGATGATATTCTGAATCAGCGGAGAAAACTGCACCAGATGAATACCACATTATGCCCAGATTTAACAGATAACTTGCTGTCTGAGTACAGGGGAATAACAACCTTATAAATGGCGGAGGAGCGGTCAGATTGAAAAATAGATGTCATTTTCGTGATCAGCGGCAAACACTGCATATGGCGATATAAACTTGATGGTTCTGTACCCTACACGCGACTGAACTGAGCCACCTTTCAAACCTTTGAAATGGTTTTCTCCATATGCAACCAGTTTCTTTTCTTCTTGAAAAGTTCGTCGCTCGGCACTCAGTTGAACAAAATTTTCCGACCGACTAAAGGTTGGCTGGCAGTCAGCAGCACGGAAAGACATCGCAGCTGAATCGTACTAGCAGAGCAGTTTTATTTGGTGACCGCGGTCGCGCCTGTTTAGATTTAGCATCCTATCAAATACCACCTTTATTAGCTGAAGGCTTTTCGTCAAAAATCTTTTTTCGCGTGTCTGAAGCATGATTATTAAAAATAGGTGTTTTGTTGTTCCGCTCCGTGTTTTACTCTATCCCGTCCGTACTTCTTTCTAGCGCTCCTAAGGAACATTGTTTACATTTTCTGACTGACGAGTGGTGGCCAAGAGTGTTGACGTGTAGAGTTCAGTTATTCTCACGCTAACATGCCTTTTCCGTAGTTCGTGACTGCTGGTGTCGTGTCAATAAAGGCTGAGAAGCTTCAATCACATTACTATCCTTTATGCTCTCTATCGATTTGACTTGTTAGCCCTCTTAACCTTTTAGTCAAGCACTCATGAGTGCGTGATGTTGTTTAGACGTTTGTTTTGTTATTGTGTCACTATTTTCGTGTGTCTAAAGAGCGTGGGGTCACAAAATTTGAAGTGCTTCAACGGTGGCACGCCTTTGCTTCCAGAGCAAGCTTGTCAATGCCCTCCTAAATACAGCGGACCTCTGTGTCAAATTCCCAATTGCTGTGAGTCTGTCTTAGCTGATAAAACTGCACTGGCGTATGCTGCGTGTACTGTTGATTTGGTATACCGTACCAATACCGAAAAATGGGTACTTTTGGATACCTACCAATTCTTGGGTATTGTTAGAAATACCGATCACACGAAAAGTTGCGGGTCATATACCCGCAAACAGGCCGTCGAGTTTTTTTGCTCATACTCACTTCCAATACAATCATTATCCCTCAAAAAAAGTCATAGAAATCAATCCAAGTCCCCAAACACGTTAAACAACACAAATTGTTTATCCGGCAAAAAAAGGCATAGAAATCGACCCAAGTCCCTAAACATGTTAAACAACACAAATTGTTATGAACTACAATGATCTTCCAACAAAGAAACACGCAGAAAAAAACACGAATTCCAACTTAAACCGCACACGCAAACCAACACATTTTACACAAAAAACCACCAGAAACAAAATCACTCCTGCCACAAACACAACAAATTTGCATAAAGGAAAGTCACAAAAAGAAATCTCAACGCCCAGCCATCACTTCGCAAACTACTACACTAAAGCAAAAGAAAACAGAAAGCTAAGAAAAACTCGAGGGCGCTTAGAGATTTGTTGTGACGTCAGGACTGCTGAGCGCCCTCGAGTTTTTCTTAGCTTTCTGTTTTCTTTTGCTTTAGTGTAGTAGTTTGCGAAGTGATGGCTGGGCGTTGAGATTTCTTTTTGTGACTTTCCTTTATGCAAATTTGTTGTGTTTGTGGCAAGAGTGATTTTGTTTCTGGTGGTTTTTTGTGTAAAATGTGTTGGTTTGCGTGTGCGGTTTAAGTTGGAATTCGTGTTTTTTTCTGCGTGTTTCTTTGTTGGAAGATCATTGTAGTTCATAACAATTTGTGTTGTTTAACATGTTTAGGGACTTGGGTCGATTTCTATGCCTTTTTTTGCCGGATAAACAATTTGTGTTGTTTAACGTGTTTGGGGACTTGGATTGATTTCTATGACTTTTTTTGAGGGATAATGATTGTATTGGAAGTGAGTATGAGCAAAAAAACTCGACGGCCTGTTTGCGGGTATATGACCCGCAATTTTTCGTGTGATTTCTATTCATTTTTTTAGTCCGTATTGTGTTACATATCTACGGTCGCAATGAGTTGCTTTGACTTTTTGGTTACACCGTGCTTTTAGAGAGATGAGAACACGTGGAGAACATGGAGTTTGTGAATGGGTGTAATGGATCTGCAGTAGGTGTAATACAAATCGGTTTCTTCAGACTCTACAAATAACAACAATTAACTTTAATTTTATCAACACCAACGCAAGATGATCAGAACAAACAGTCCAAAGCAATCAATTGGTCGGACAGGAAGAGGTGAGCAGTGCCGAGTGACCGGCTACTCCCCAACCATAACCGTTTCAAGCTAATACAGTTAACGCTACAGAACAAAGCTCAAAAACAAACGTCACAAACCATTGGCGACACCTCGTAAAATACAAGGCATCGTCGGCTCAACGAGCTCGCCGACCACTCTGACAAGGGGGCGTGCAAAAATTACGTAATGATATTTTTGCCCATTTTCGGACCCCCCTCCCCCCTGATAATCGCCCGTAATATTTTCCTGACCCCCTCCCCTAATTACGTTATAATTTGGCTACCCCCCGAAATTTCAATTTTTTGTAGAGTTGGAGCCGAAATTTTTGCGTTCAATTTTCTTTATTGATGAGCCACAACTACCCACATGTGTGTACAGTCTTAGTTTTACATAGAAGCCATCATTGGGTGGCTTTTTGTTAAAGTTGAAACCAAAGTGTTTTATCATGGATTTTAGGGCTGCTGCCATATCACTTGACTATCGAGTCATAAAACAGAGTTCGTGCGGGACCTGAAAAGTCAGGGAATCAGCGAAAGTCAGGGAATTTGGTGTCAAGGGCAGCGCGTTGAAGGGCTCTTTTGAGTATGCGTGTCCTCTTCTGTCTGGTACAGAACAAAGTTGAACAACAACAACAATCCGGTCAGGGATAAATTTGATAGGAGTACAATCATCTCTCGCCCAAAGGGTCCTGTCAGAGCTTTACTCAGCACCCTTTTGAAACTGGGACTTCTGACTTTCTCCAACTACTACAGTGTACAACCTGAAATTTTACCTTCAGAATACCGTTTAAATGCGTTTTTCAGAGCGAATTTTTAAAAACTTCTCACCCAACTTTTTGTTAGAATATTCTCACTCTGATTAGGTCAGGGAAATTTGACTTTGGTCAGGGAATTTTGCTCTGAAAAAGCCGCACGAACCCTGTAAAAGATCGAGCCGATAAGTGCTACAGTATACCTTTATACTCTAAACAAGATATCAAAGGTCACTGTTGCCATTTAGCATTTAAAAAATGGAAAGTCCTGACTTAAACGGTAGCTACCTTCTCGAATCTAAACGTTCATTTAAGTGAACTTGAGAAAATGTAAGCCCAATGGCTTCAAATCAACTCTACATAAGGTAAATGTGTATACACATACACATACACAAACGGAAAATCCAATACCAAACAACAGTAGGTGCTGCCTGTACAAAGAGACCACTAGAAACCGTAAACACAAAAGCAATACACACATAGACTATGTTGGAAACTATGCATGATAACAACATTATAAAACTCAAAACATGAAAAATATTGCAGTGTGGTCGACTCGCTCACTTTAAACTCTTACAGTACCCGACTCAGTGGTTTGTTTCTGGCGGCTGACCAACGAATCGATCGGCCATTGCACGCTCTTTCAAACGAGACCACACGCTAAAAGATCCGTCTGCTCAAACGAAAGGTGGAAGTAAATTCCCGTTTTTTCTACCAAACTCTGTGTGAAAATTCGAACATTAATTTATCGAAACAGAGACAAAGTCCACAAACGGGAAACGAGGGTTACTTTGAGGGACACTTAAACAACCTACACTGAAAGTTTGGTTGAAAATTTCGATGTACCTTTTTTTGCAAAATTCGATTTTCTACAGGACCCAAAAAATTGCATCTGATTATAATTTGCGATCTCAACCTTGGCCGTTCATCTTCAAATTTTATAGGTACAAAACACAATATAGCTAGCATTATTACTGAAAATATCAGCCCAATCCGTCAACGCATGCGGGAGAAATAAAAGAAACACCGAATCTGGCTGGAAAAACACGTTTTTGGCCCTAATTTGCATATTAGTGGCAGTCGAGTGAAAATATTCCTCGTGTGTTATTTTCTACCATAGACCTATCGATTTATCAAATAAAAACTATAGGTCAGAATTTTTCATGTTCCGCGACCTGCCCCGGTTTTATAAAATGTGGCTCTTAATTAGTGAAGCAAAAACTTTAGAGATGTCTCTGTGGTCGACTCGGAATGGTTGCAAGAAGTTGCGCCGGAATTTTGCAGCTCCGCTCGATTGTTGTCCTGATACTGTTGAGAAACTTAAACTTAATTTGGCGTTGTTGTCTTAAAAGTTCACACAGACACGATATTCTGGGCAACACCAATGATTTTGTGATAAATGAAAAATAAAGCAACTGCTCGTTCTACAGTCGTGTTAGAATATTTGTACCGCATTGATCAGGCAAGTGTAAGGAAATTTTGCTTTGCAAAACCTCACGAACCTGCACTAACTAAGGGGGCGTGCCAAAAATACGTAATGGCATGAGGGGGGAGGGGGGGTTCGCCAAAGGATTACTAATCATTACGGTGGGGGAGGGGGGGTTGACGACTTCATTACGTAATTTTTTTAAAGTGCAGAAATCACTAAGTGGTCATAATTTTAATTGTTTTTACGTACAGTACATGTACATGTAGTCTCGATTTGAAGCCATTGGGCTTACATTTTCTCAATTTCACTTAGATGGACGCTTAGATTAGAGAATAGCTACTGTACGTTTAAAGTCAAGGCTTTCCAATTTTTCAAATGCTAAATGGCAACAGTGACTTTTGACATCTGTGTGATAAGAGTTTATAAGGGTATACCACTTATCGACTCGATCTTTTACAGGTTTCCTGCGGCTTTTTCAGAGCAAAATTTCCTGACCAAAGTCAAATTTCCCTGTCCAATCAGAGTGAGAATCAGTTGTAGTAGCTGTGGAAAGTCAAAAGTCCCATTTTCAAGAGGGTGGCAAGAGGTGATTCTATTGCTATCAATTTTTTCCCTGACCGGACACCAAATTCCCTGAATTTTCCCTGAAATTTTTAAAATTCCTTGACTTTGCATGACTCCCTGACTTTTCGGGTCCCGCACGAACTCTGTTTTATGACCATCGATCATCAGTCAAGTGATATGGCAGCGCAGCCCTAAAATCTATGATAAAACACTTTGGTTTCAACTTTAACAAAAAGCCACCCAATGATGACTTCTATGTAAAACTAAGACTATGCGTACATGTACTGTATGTAGTTGTAGCTCATCAATAAAGAAAACGAAGAAAATTATCAATTGTTACTGTATACAGATGTTATTTTATTAAAAACGTCATTTTACATGGAATTGAACTAAAAAATTTGGGCTCTATCGCTTCAAAAAATTGAAATTTCGGGGGGGGGGGGGGTAGCCAAATTATTACGTAATTATGGGAGGGGGGGGCAGAAAATTATTACGGGGGATTATCCGGGGGGAGGGGGGGTCCGAAAATGGGCAAAAATACCATTACGTAATTTTTGCACGCCCCCTAACTGGATCGGAAATTACTAATTTTACGTTAAGATCTGCTAAAAGACTTTGGGGCCGTCCATAACTACGACGTTCAAAAATTCAAAATTTTGCACTCCCACCCCCCCTCCCGACGTTTTTCGACGTTTCAGAACAACCGCCCTAAAAACTACGACGTTTTTGTCTGATACCCCCTCTCAACTAGTAAGTAAGTAAAGCATATTCCCAGACATACACGTGTAATGGAACATGGAAGTACAAAGTAACGATAAGTGCAATATATTGTAAGTCAAGGAAAAGGCATTGAGTTAGCCATACAATAGCTATTTTGTAACCCATAACCCATTAGCCTATCTATTTATTAGTAAAACACGAAAGATCTATCTATCTATTAGTAAAACACGTAAGATCTAAGCGACTGACTGCCTCTTCAAAGTTTTTAACGGATCGGGAATGGACCACATTATCAAGTAAACTGTTTCATATCGGGATAACTCTATAAGCAAAGGAAAGATGTCTTGTGTTACACCGTGCTACTGTTGCATGCGTATACGCATTACGCATATCATTACGCAAACTACGCATTGCATTTCATAATGCGTATACGCATACGCATACGCATACGCATTTGAATTTCATTACGCAATATTATTACGCATTCTTCCAAAAGTTTGCATATTTTTGCGTAATGCGTATTGGGTCTGAAAAATAGCTGCATTTTCGAATGTCTTGTAAAGAATTTAGTTCAAGCTGTTACCAAATGGTCATTCTTCATGTTTTTTTTGGTGTGAGCTGAAGGAACTAGAAATTTTCTGACATAATTTGAAGCTTTAACTAAGTTGTGCTTGCTGATATTAAAAAAAACACGCTGTCTTAAGGAAACCTGCGGCAAATCCATGAATTTAGAGTTTCTACGGTTTTGGGTAACATCAGTTGTGTTCATACATGTAACAGGTCATCCGCCGCAGGGGTGAGGGAGATTCTGGCGCCGGTCTGGGGGGTCTGAGCCCAAATTTTGGGAGGGGTGTTGGGCACTAAAAACGCTCAAAAATCGAAAAAGTCGCTATTTTTCGGCTAAAAATCGTCAAAAATCGCTAATTTGAGCTGAAATACAGCTAAAAAGTACTGTAATTTTAATAGTGAAATTTTATTTTAATTTAATATTAATATAATAGGACTAGCTGATTTTAATTTTAATTTAATATTAATATAATAGTCCCCTGTTAATTTTAATTTAGATTTAATATTAATACTATTAAATAACAATTTTAATAGTATTTTAATAGCATTTTAATAGTATATTCCAAAATGCAGTCGAAAAGTTTTTGTCACACTTCAGCGAACTGGCAAAACAACATTTTTTGCTTCAAGTCGTTAGTGTTGGTTGAAATTTTAATCAGAGATGCAATTTAGAAGCATTTTTCTGTGGAAATTTATAACCATTTTTTTAAAATGACTTTGTCTGAACCTGGTTTTAAATTGCATTCGAACCACCCATTCGACAAGTAGCCATAGAACGAAACCATTGATGCATAGTTAAAGAGAAATTTTTGAAAGGAAAGTCTGTTACATAGGCTTGTTGACTAGATTCAGGTCCTTTTGTCATTCATGCCTATTAGTGAGAAAAGTTCTGATATTTGCAAGTGAAAACTACTGTTGTTTGGTATTGGGTATTCGGTTTGTGTATGTGTATTAGTGTTGGAAAGTCCGGGGTTAAAAAAATAAGTTCAGGTTCAAGTCAAGTCCAACATCGAAATTTCAGGTTCAAGTCCAGGTTCAAGTCCACCATCTAAAAAACCTGGACAATAGGTTCAGGTTCAAGTCCACTGATAATTTCAAGAATTGTTGAAATTTTGCACTGATCGCAACTTTTTCTGAGCTATTTAAGCCTGTCTACTAGTAATGAAAGACGAAAACCACATTTTATGGGGCAGTAGTTTCGTTTTCTCGCATATTCAGTTTGAAAAATCGGTGTAAAAACAAGAAATCATGAAAATGTTGTGCAATCCAACCGAAAATTTGACAAATTTTGCCTAAATTTTCACTCAAATTTTGAACCTATTGAGTGAGTCCAGTAAAACGAAACAGGTTCAAGTCCGGCTGAAATAAAATAGGTTCAGGTTCAGGTTCAAGTCCACAGATTTCAGGTTAAAAACCTATTAATAAGTCCAGGTTCAAGTCGGACTTGCCAACAGTAATGTGTATGTGTATGTGTATACACATTGACCTTCAAATGTGTATGGTAATTTGTGTATACACATTCAACAAAACAATGTGTATTTTTGTGTATATTTGTGTGTGTATTGTACTGAAAATGCAAATTTTTTCGTACATTTTGAGCCAGAAATGCTAAGAAAATCAAATCTCTCAATGCCTGTTGCTTTAAACCTTGGATAGCTTTGAAATAGAGTTACTTAGGCCATTTGAAGGCTTTCTCAGGATATCTACCGTTTATTACTGCTGAAAAATCATCGAAATTTAACGATTCTGTTCGAAATTTTATCGACTTTTGCTGATCAAATACACATACACAAAAATACACATTTCGAGTAGTGTTTGTGTATGGTAATGTGTATCTGAATTTTCAATGTGCATGTGTATGTGTATACACATTGGAAAAACAATGTGTATTTTTGTGTATGGTAAATGTGTATGTGTATACACAAACAACAGTAGTGAAAACACATTCGAGATTCAGAGGGCAGTCAGAAATCTTCAATTTTCATCATTTTCTGAGGTAAAATTATGATTTAAATAGTATTGTATGTAGGTAAATGAAATCCTTGATTGTCAAACAACGTTTAACTATTAAAATGCTATTAAAATACTATTAAAAATAAATTTTAATATTCAGCCCCTCTGTGTATTTTTAATTTAATTTAATATAATAGTAGGCCCTCTATTTTAATATTAATATAGATTTAATACTATTAAAATGGCACTATTAATAATAGTTTCATTTTAATATTAATATATTTAAATAACAGTACTAAAAAGTTCTGTTTCACAGGCGATTTTGTCAATTTTGGGTCTGAAATTGCAAAAATCATAGATTTGCTTAAAAAATTACTTGCCAGAAAAATCGGAGGGGGAGTCGGAAAAATTGTCTTGGGGAGAACTGTCTGGCCTAATTGAATGAAAGGTGAAAAAGTTAGGCATGTGCAATGGCGTAGCTGGGAATCGAACCTAGCACCTTCTGTAAGTCGGCTGGGCGGCAGACCCCCAGACCTCCTGTTACATGTATGGGTACTGGGGTTTTGATTTTTTTCTGGTATCGTTCTTACTCCAGCTACGCCAATTTTTCTTCATGTGTTTTTCAAGTGACTAGCTCTGCTAAATCCTGTGCAGTAATAAACTTTCGAGTTTCAAGTTTCTTCCTACTTACATGTGAAGGACCACAGACAGACAACGGAGCAACAGCCTAGACCCCCCTGTATAACATGTATGGTTGTGTTGTATGCTCAGGCTATCTGTTTGTGCTTCCACTGTGTGTTTATTATGGTTGAATGCTACTAGACTTCTTCTAGATATCAACATTCAGCCATTTTTTGCTGGAAACCGCATAAATCTCTTGCCTGTTGAAAGCATACGTACTGTACACACTATACTGCAGTTCTTGAGGACAGGAATTTATCCTCAAGCCTCAAGTATGTCTAAAAAAATAGGATTATAAAGTTGGATACCTAAACAGCATATTATAGAGCCAAAAATGCCGTTGAGTGAAATGTCTGAATGTTTCTGAGATTACGCATTACGCATACGCATTACGCAAAATACGCATTAGTTTTTGCAATGCGTATACGCAAACTCATACGCATTTGTAATTGGAATGCGTATACGCATACGCATTTGAAAAATCTGGTATTAAACAACAGTACACCGTGCTCATTGAACAGACAGTTGTAGGGTGGCTACGAGTTACAGTTTGGGGTGCTATAGACAAAAACTCTTCGCATGACATATCAACTAATATGCTGTGAAGCAGTTTATAGAGAAATACACGATCGGCTTGTATTCTCCTGATGTCTAAATACTGTAAGCCTGTAGCTAGTGCTAGACGAATTTCATAAGGGAGCGAACCAAGCCCAGGGATCTTAACATGCATTTTGCGAGAAAGTCAACTTAGGAAGGTTAATAAATTTGTCCGCCGGTTGGTAGATTTGTTGTCCTCCTCGTTGTATGGCTCGCTGCTGTACTAGTTGGCTGCGCGGATGCGGTGTCTCTTCAAGCTAGCACACAGTCTTTACCCATACCAACGGCTACAACAAACTCGGCCGGACAGACATATTATACACACTCAGTAGAGAGAGCAATTGGGACCGACCGCACACCAGGGCTGTTTGTTTTCCGGAAAAAAACTCAAGCCGGTTTTTTTCCGGTTTTTTTCCAAAAGTTATTTTCCGAGATGACAGAAAAAAAATTTTAACAATCGCTTTTTATTGCAGAATTCAACGAAATAGCGTGAGTCTTATTACAAAATGCACTAATTTCATGCTTTAGAGTAGTAATTTGATTTTAAAACACCAAAAATACAATAATAAAAGTTGCCTGAAAATGGTACCAATATTTTTTGCGAAAAACAGCTAAGTTATGCCATGGAAATGCTTGTAAGGCTTCTATTAACGTAAATTCAAAGCATTGGAAGCGAATTTAACCAGTTATTGTGCCTATTTCCTTTAAAAACTTACTTGAGTTTTTTCCCGCATTTAAGTTTTTTC
This sequence comes from Sabatieria punctata, assembly GCA_030248155.1. Classification (NCBI taxonomy): domain Eukaryota; kingdom Metazoa; phylum Nematoda; class Chromadorea; order Araeolaimida; family Comesomatidae; genus Sabatieria; species Sabatieria punctata. The sequence continues at coordinate 608 of JASANB010004953.1, read as the reverse complement.
CGAGCCCCTAGCAAAAAAAACCGGTTTTTTTCCCGAAAAAAACCGAGGAAAAAACCGACCCAACAGCCCTGCCGCACACCAGCGTACACGGGAGAGAAGAGTGTAGGTACGGCTCGGTATGCGCTCGGCCTGGCTTTCTTTGTCTCTTTGTTCGCTGCCACATCCGTTCCCAGCCACTTGACCTGGTTGGTGCCAACAGACACAAAGCACACATGAAACTAGCGCGGCAATTACACATACAGACGCGTCCGGCCGACAGCATACACACAAGACCCAAACACATCAACTACCCTTTTCTTTTTTAGAGTGGATCTTCTATGTGTAGTCCCAGTCTCCATAGCGATCGACGGGTCTTCGCTCTCTGAGGGGGTAGCGCCGCTCTGCTAGCTGATGCTCTTCCTCGCCCTCTCTTTGGCCTGTCTCCAACTCGACCACTTCTGAGCTCACTGGGTTGTCTGGCACGCGCTGCATGTTCCTGGCATTCCACAGCTGACCATCTGACAGTCTGTAGTTGTATTTGCCCAGGACTGCGGTTACTGTGTAGCACTTGTTTGACCATGGCGACTGTCCCTTGGGAGTGTGGCTCCTTTTGACGCGAACACGTTGTC
>JASANB010004951.1:0-19652 GCA_030248155.1 Sabatieria punctata | reverse complement strand
TCCATCTTTCACGTCACTACCTTCTCGATTTTTTTTTCGGGAGAATTGGCGCGCGCTTAGATTTTCAGGGGAATGAGTTTCAACCTAGAACGAAATAAGCCGCACGAGTGCCACACCCTCTTCTAAGACAGCCGCCGCTTGTAAGAATTTGAAAATTTATTCAATTTCTTCGGTTGCTCAGTCAACAGTAATAATGACAAGTTCAAGAACCTCAATTGCAGTGTCGGTTTCTAAGCTTGCACAACAGACAATGCCTGTGAGACTGAACAGCCGCATAGCAAAAACTGGCAAAAGTGCATTCACTTCTTACTGGGTAGATCGCGGATGTCCGGCAGTTTGATTTTGTAAGACAGTGAAACAAAGCGCAAAGACAAAAAGCGGTGGGTGGGGCTGCAAGTGGTTGTGGTTGGTGTGTGCGTGGCTTGTCATCGAAGTTGCCGACAATATAAGTTAATTTCGTATTTGAGCACAGCGTCTGGCATGCTTGTGTGCGCAAATTCAAATCATATTTCTGCAATTAAGCAAATTATTTTTTGGTAAAGTACTTACAAATGGGTGTGCAAATAATTTTTGGCAAATTTCCAAAATCGAATTTTTTAAATAAAAGATAAATAAATTCTATCGATGAATCGCTTATTAAGATATCTCGTTTATTCCTGATGACAAAGTCAAAACAGAGATTTTGGTGAACAAGAAATTAAACTGTAGCAGATTTTTCTTGTACCATGCAATTTTACCGATTTCAATGAACTTTTTGATGAAAGATGATTAAATTCTCTACTGGTGCATTGAGATTCCCGTTTAGTTCCATTGCTCAAATTTTGGCAAGAACAAGAGCGATTCTGGCAGACGCAGATTCCTACTGCTGGGGTTTTCACGACATTTTGCTCGTTGAGGAATCGTTTATGTGTCACCAGTGCCCAATAGCTCCTCAACAGGCAGGAATCCGTTTTATTATGAAGTGCGGTGAAATTTCTCTGTTCACTGCCAAAATCACAGTTTTGATTTGCAGAGTGAATATCTCAGAACCAAGCAGAATACATTAATAAACGTTGCATCACTCTTCAAGAATTTATTTATCTTTCATTTTAAAAGGATTCATTCAAATCGGGAGCCGGGAGATTTGCGGTTGCTACAGCGAAAAATCCGTTGGGTTTTTTTGGCACACTCTGTACAATTATAATTAACTTTTCTGTGTTTTCGTAGAAATTTCTAATTTAATTATAATTTACTTACCAATTTACTTACAGTAAATTTCTAAAAATATAATTAAAATTAAAATTGCAATTTAGAAACGTAAAAATAAAATATCAGGTAAAATGGAAGTTTTACATGATTTTGGTAAATTTTGAAACAATTTTGTGATGAACACAAGCGCGCTTCAAGATGATCTGGTTTCGTTTTGATGCAACTTTGCGTTTTGGCTGAAATTTTAACACTACATGTACATACTCAGAGTTAATTTCGGTCATCTCCAACAATTTCAACTTCAATATGTTTCCGCCCAATTTTGATGGCCTGGCTCCGGCAAACCGGAAATTGAAGCGTCTGCAGACGAAGAAATGCCTCGCGTCCAATTTTCCCCGGTAATCCCCCTGCCTAGACATGTTAAATACAAATTGGTTTCATCTGAAAATTTTACGTCATAAGTTACACGAACGCAATTTTTTGACAGTGATCGAATTCAGCTGGAGCTTGTCAAAGAGCCTCACACCCAGGCCTCAGAACTTTGACCTAGACAGCTGAAAGTCGTGACAAGGCAGCAGCCGAGTTCTCAAAACGCCTGAAAAGGGAATCCTGCGATTTGATTTTTCCAATTCGAAGTCAGCAGTAATGCTCCAGCTTAACCATTGCATCAAAATTTCGAATTTACGTTCTGGCTTACTGTAGAATTTTTGACTTAAAAATCAGGGGTTTTAGAGTTCTCTACTTTTTAAGAAAGAATGTTGAATTGCGGTTTTTTAAGAAAAAAATTTTTTTCGACCCTTCGGCCCAATAGATTATCTGTAACCCCTAAAATCTATGCTCACAGCGCTATGTTGCCAGAATGGTGGTAGCAGCCTACAAATTCTGAGAAATTAGGTAAACGTGGAACACAAAATTTCTCCATAATTTGTTAGGTGACAAAATTTGGAAAATCAAATTTCTCATTCAATAATCAGTGTTTAGACCTCAAATCGGGGGCCTAGACTACTGATGGGATTGTCTGAAACTTTGATCAAAATAAGGCTTTTGAATATTAAAATGTTTTGGGCCACCTTTTTCCTTAATTGAATCTCTCAACGTAGGTTTTACAATTTCAAATTCATTGCTTCAAAATATAAGTTGCAGATTGATATAAATACGGGTTCAATTACTGAAAATGATCAATTGCTCCAGCCATTTTACTGATCTTTTTAAATTTATCAATATGGACTTAGGGCGAGGGTTTAGACCAAAAACAGCCTAAGTCCACTATCACTAATTTTTAAAAATACGCAAATCAGGAAACATATTCAAACTGCGTCTTCTGTTGGAGCACAATTTTTAGGGCACAGCAGTTTGCACAATTTGTTTTCAGGCTGGTCGAAACTTTGAACGCGTTTTTCTGGTTTCATCTAGTTTATGGACTGAGGCATTCTTCGTTCGAACGCTTCAATTGGCTTAAAATCGACTGAAAATGGTGTGGTGATGACTTGTGTACGCTACGGTAGGCTGCCATTCACATACACAGGGAAAACGATTTTCTATTAACGCGACGCGCAACGCGCGTTAGCAGACGCAATAAGATCGCGTTTAACGAGTCAGCCTTCACTGCTGAGAAAGCTGTAAACGCGCTAACGCAGCAGATCGTCGAAAACAATCGCGTTAGCACATCGCGTTAGCCGTATGGAAAGAGTCGCTTTCCTGCATCTTTTTGCAGTGTTTGCGTTAGCGATGCGGACCGCGTTATTGGTACAAACGCGACAAGACGCAGCTAACGCGACACGCGCAGTTAAGACGTAGCTAATGCGTGTTAACGCGATCTGCCAACGCGCGCTAGCAGATCGCGCGCCGCGGCGGAAAGAAAAGTCGTTTTCCTGTGATAGTGATGATATGATGCTTCAACTTTAATATAAGTGAAATTTTCGGCTCATCTGAAATGCCTTCCTTCTTTCGACTGTCACAAATGAATAATGAAAAAGACTTGTTTCAATATTCGTGAAATGACAAAATACCTTCTCAAAATTTATTTAACTTTCAGTTTAAAAGAATCATTCACAGTAAAAAATTTCCAAGCTGGGTTGTTTTAATCAATATTTGCCCGTCGTCAAAAGTGTTTTCAAATTTGAGGGCAAATCCGTGCATAATTTGCATTTGCCGGCTGGGTCTCGCTGCTTATAAAGTCGTCAACAATGTATTCCCAAATTCGGCAAATCTCCAAAATTTCCGGCCGCCCGCTGGGCTTCCGGTCTGCGTCCGCCAACAAATGCAGGTCTCTAACCACTAGCATTATTGAAAAAATTTTGAGCGCACATTTTCAGACAATTTGCCGAATTTGTAGTAAATTTACTAAATTGTAATATACTGTAGAAACTAATTAGTAAAATAAAAAGTGGTATGTAGGAGTACGACTAAAAATCAAACCCAAACATTTTTTGGCGAATTTTGGCGTGAAAAACGTTAATCACTTACCGTCACACTGGTGTATTCCCGCCCAACCATTGGTAACTGCACCACTCGAGGCCTCTTCTTGTCACAGATGCACGAGAAAACTAGTTTTTCAATTTTTGGCGTCGCATTTTTAGAAAGTTGCACAAGTGCAGAAATTTGTAGATTTTTCCGCCAAATCTGGCAGTGCAAAATTACGGGCAATAAAATTGTGTAATTATTTAATTATTATTAATATTACTTAAATTTAATTATTAATTAAATAGAGAATGCTTTAGTATAGTGAACGTGGCCGAGCAAGTATAATTATCAGCTACCGGAATTCCCAGCGAGCAGCTCAGCAAGAAAACCAGCGGACAAAAGTCACTCTTCTCTTGCATTTTTTGTCAACAAACTCCAAACCGCAAAATTGTGACCCAACGTTTTTATATCGCATCCCTGAACAATGGTTGAATCGGAATTTGTTCGTCTAGAAATTCTCAAACTCGGCATTATGAAAAGTTGAACTTAACTTGTCTTGTCCTTTTTTGTCCTTTAATAACAACCGTTGTTGGCCAACTTCACTTACTGTAGGCCATTGTCTGCATGTGTGTTTCATCAAGATTAAAGGGTACCGACGGAAGAAGCATACCGCTCTATGCTATACAATTTATAAGCCACGTTATTGCGCAACAAAATAACAGAAAATTAACAAATTGCGTACTGTAGTTCTCGACGTTGGTGCACCGTGACCTAGCCGGCTGTTCTTGCATACACAGTCGTGTGACCTTCACAGTAAATTAACGGCCTTATTGCCATAACACCGTTAATTTACTGTGAAGGTCGCATTCTGTCGCGTTAGTAGGTAGCTCACACGACTGTGTAGCAAGAACGAACCGGCTTTAAAGATCGCAGTTATAGTTTAGCGTCGAAAACTACAGCAACACAATTTGTTAATTTTTCTGTTATTTTGTTGCACCTTGATTCTGTATTTTGATAGCGTGAGCGCTAAGTTCAGATTAGTATAGCATAGGGCGGTATGTAGCCGGCCAATCGGCCCAGCTGCCCTTTAATCTTGAGTAAACAAACACACATACAGATACACAATGGCCTGCAGTAAGTGAAGTTAGCCTTTAACGGTTGTTGTTAAAGGTTTCTTAAAAGGACAAGACAAGTTAAGTTCAACTTTTCACATAATCTTTCAGTTTAGTCTAGACAGGTGCACAAGAGTCCATTCAACCATTGTTCTCAAAGGTCGACATGTATAAAAGCGTTGGGCTCACAATTTGCTGCGGTTTGGAGTTTGTGAGCAAAGGCTGCATGCAGAGTGTCAGAGAGAATGCAGTGGCTGTCGGGTTGCTTTCTGCTCTTGCTGAGCTGCTCGCTGGGGTTCGGTAACGGTAATTATACTTGCGTCGGTACGTTCACTATACTAAACTGATGTCTATTTAATTAATAATTAAATTTAAGTAATATTAATAATAATTAAATAATTACACAATTTTGTGCCCATGGTACTGCCAGATTTTTTCAGAGCCGGAAAAATCTGCGTGCCCCAAGTTCTGCACTGACATCCATTATAACTTCCTAAAGTGCGACGCCCTTAAAAGTGAAAAAACTAGTTTTCTTTCGTGCATCTGTGACAAGAAGAAGGCCTCGGTTCAGTTGCAGTTACCAATGGTTGGGCAGGGCCACCAGTGTGACAGTAAGTTGATTAACGTTTTTCACATAAAATTCGCCAAAATGTTTGGGGTTTGGTCTGGGTCGTACCGCTTCAGTCCTACATACCACTTTTTTATTTTACTAGTGGATTTCTACTGTATATTACAATTTAGTAAATTTACTACAAATTCAGCTCAAATTCGTCTGAGAAATGTGCGCTCAAAATTTTTTCCAATAATAACTAGTGGTTAGAGACCTGCATTTGTTGGCCCGGACACGGACCGGGCCCGGCGGGCCGGGCCGGGCCTGAGATTTGGAACTCCCGGGCCGGGCCTGCCATTGTTGGCGACTTTACTAAAAATGCTAGCAAGTTGTATGCACTAATGCAAATTGTATGCACGAGATATTTGCCCTCAAATTTGAAACACTTTTTTGGCAACGAACAAGAGTGATTAAAACAACCCAGCAGATTTTTTACTGTGGCAACCGATTTGAATGATTCTTTAAACTGAAAGTTAAATAAAATTTTGAAAGATTGGTGAAACTAACTGGTAAATACGAATGTGCACAGGCACAAATTTTTCTATTATTCATTTGTGATTACGCAGTCAGAGAAGGAAGGCATTCCAGATGAGCCGAAGATTTTCACTTATATTAAAGTTGAAGCATCGTATCATCACTATCACAGGGAAAACGACTCTTTCCATACGGCTAACGCGATCTGCTAACGCGCGTTAGCAGATCGCGTTAGCTGCGTCTTGTAACCGCGTTAGCTGCGTCTTGTCATCGCGTTAACTGCGTCTTGTAATCGCGTTAGCTGCGTCTTGTCATCGCGTTTAACTATAGTAACGCGGTCCGCGTTTTAAGATCGCGTTAGCACATCGCTAACGCGTTAAACGCGCTTCTGCTTAAACACTGCAAAAAGCGGATGCACAGGGAAAGCGACTCTTTCCATACGGCTAACGCGATGTGCTAACGCGATTGTTTTCGACGATCTGCTAACGCACGTTAGCAGATCGCGTTTAACTTCTCAGCAGTGAGAGGCGCCCGGGCCCGTTAGCACATCGCTGATGCGTTAAACGCGATCTTGTTACGCGATATGCTAACGCGCGTTAGCAGATCGCGTTAGCCGTATGGAAAGAGTCGTTTTCCCTGTGTATATTGGTATTGAATGGCAGCCTAAGCCAACCATACACAAGTCATCACCACACCATTTTCAGTCGATTTTAAGCCAATTGAAGCGTTCAGACGAAGAAATGCCTCAGTCCATAAATAGATGAAACCAGAAAAACGCGTTCAAAGTTTTCGACCAGCCTGAAATAAATTGTGCAAACTGCTATGCCCTAAAGTGTATTATGCCAACAGAGGCCCATACCAGTGCTACTCTGCACCTGAGTTTGGGCCACCACATGTTTCCTGATTTGCATATTTTTAAAAATTAGTGATAGTGGACTTAGGCTGTTTTACGGTCTAAACCATAAAACAGCCTAAGTCCATATTGACAAATTTTAAAAAGATCAGTAAGAGTAACAGAGTAGTGTCAGTAGTAGGCTTGATTGCCTTCCAGAACTCCGCGTAGTGGACCAGCAATCTTGCCATCAATCTGCAACTTATAAATAGAGCTACAATAATTTGAAATGTAAAACCTACGTTGAGAGATTCCAGAATAAGGAGCCAAAAGGTGGCCCAAGGTCCATTTTAGTATTCAAAAGCGGTATTTGATCAAAGTTTCTTGAACTAGTCTATCAGTAGTCTAAGGCCCCCGATTTTGAAGTCTAAACACTGATTATTGAATGAGAAATTTGATTTCCAAATTTTATCACCCTAGTAAATTATGGAAAATTTTGTGATTTTAAATCGTTTACCTAATTTCTCCAGAACCTGTAGGCGTACGCTGGCGTTCTTGCCACCATTCTGTACCTTAAACATAGCGCTACAATAATCTGAAATATAGAGCATAGATTTTAGGGGTTACAGATAATCTATTGGGGCCGAAAGGGGGTCGAAAAAATTTTTTTCTTAAAAACCGCAATTCAACCGATGCTTCTTAAAGTAGACAAGAAGAACTCTAAAACCCCTGATTTTTAAGTCAAAATTCTGATTAGTAAGCCAGAACATCAAATTCGAAATTTTGATGCAATGGTTAAGCAGATCGATTACTGTAACTTCGAATTGAAGCATCAAATCTGGGATTCCTTTTCAGGCGTTTGAGAACTCGGCTATACTATGTATTAGTGTATCAACTTTCAGCTGTCTAGGTCAAAGTTCTAATTTTGGGTGTGAATATTGAGGCTCTTGACCTGGACTTAGGCTTTTCTTCAACTGAATTTCGATCACTGTCAAAAAATTGCGTTCGTGTAACTTATGACATAGAATGTTTTCAGATGAAATAATTTGTATTTAACATGTCTATAGTTAGGGGATTGTGCTGCCGAGTAGAACTCAATTTTTTCAAAAAGTGGACTGAGGCATTTCTTCGTCTGAACGCTTCAATTTCAAATTTGCCGGGCCGGGCCCATCTAAAAATCCGGGCCGGGCCGCCAAAATGTCGGCCCGTGCAGGTCTCTACAGTGGTTAAAGTGACAGAGGTGGCCAAGAATTAACTTCTGAGGGTATGTACATGTAGTGTTAAAATTTCAGCCAAATTGATTGTCGAACACAAAAGTTACATCAAAACGAAACCGAGATTAATAAATGGCCCAGCACGCCTTGTATTTCATCACAAAATTGACGATGATTTTCGCCAGAATTTACCAAAATCATGTAAAACTTCCATTTTACTATTGAATTTGCGCCGTTTGATAATATTATTTTATTTTTACGTTACTGTTGACTACTGTTGCTAAGTAAATTATAATTTTAATTTTAATTATATTTTTTAGAAATTTACTAATACAAGTAAATTATTTGGTAAGTAAATTATAATTAAATTAAATTTCTACGAAAACAGGAAAAGTTAATTATAATTGTACAGAGTGTGCCAAAAAAACAACCCAGCAGATTTTTCGCTGTAGCAACCGCAAATCTCAACCGATTTGAATGAATCCCTTTTTAAATGAAAGATAAATAAATTCTTGAAAGAGTGATGCAACGTTTATTAATGTATTCTGCTTAGTTCCTGAGATATTCACTCTCAAAATCAAAACTGTGATTTTGGCAGTGAACAAGAGGGAATTTTTCTTTTTCCGCTGCACTTCATAATAAAACGGATTCCTGCTACTGTTGAGGGCTATTGGAGCTTTACTGGTGACACATAAACTCGGTTCACTTCAACAGTAAAGTGTCATTAGCCCCCAGCAGTAGGAATCTGCTTTATTATGAAGTGCAACGGAATCGCTCTTGTTCTTTGCCAAAATCTGTTTCGACTTTGAGGGCAAATATCTCAAGAACTAAGCAGAGAATCTCAATAAAAATTGCACCAATCTTTGAAGAATTTATCAATCTTTCATCCAAAAAAGGATTCATTGAAATCGGTTAAGATTCATGGTTGCAAAAGTAAAAAATCTGCTGGGTTGTGTTTATCACTCTTGTTCACTGCCAAAATCTCTGTTTTGACTTTGAGGGCAAATATCTCAGGAACTAAGCAGGCTATCTTAATAAGCGATTCATCGGTCTTTCAAGAATTTATTTATCTTTTATTTAAAAAAGATTCATTCAAATCGGTTGCGATTTGGGGTTGCTACAGCAAAAAATCTGCTGGGTTGTTTTTTTTGGCACACCCTGTAATTTGTAAATTATACTTACCAAAAATAATTTACTTAATTTACTGAAAATATAGTTAATTTACTTACACAAGCCTAGCTATTGCTGAACCTTTTTGGTAGCATGCAAGTGCTGCGTGAGTGTCTGCTTTCGGTATCCATACCTTTCAATGACAAGCCATACTTACAGCTCAATTTTCCAACCACAACCACCCCCCACGGCCCCACCCACCGCTTTTTGTCTTTGCGCTTGTTTCCCTTAATCTCCCACAAATCAAACTACTCCAGTTTATCCACCGATCTACAGTAAGAGTGGATATAAGGTACTTTTCAGCCAGTTTTGCTATGCGATAGCATATGTTCAGTCTCACAGGCATTGTCTGTTGTGGATGCAGAAGCAGAAACTGACTAGAGAGCCTCTGAGATTGAGGTTCTAATTCTGACGAACTGTCATTATTACTGTTGACTGAGCTATCATTTCGGCTGAAGGGGTGATAAATTTTCAAATTCTTTGGGGGCTGGCTGGAGGGTGTAGCGGCGGCTGTCTTAGAAGAGGGTGGTAACGCTAGAATTACGGCTTATTTTTCGTTCAAATAGGTTGAAATAAGCTGGTCTGAGCTCATTCACACCTAATCTAGGCATACTTTTATCATAGTATTCTTCCAAAAATCCTGAAGGGGGTAGTGGTAGCCTGAGGGGCGGTAGGTCAGAGCCTGAGGCGGGCAAACCCCCTTGCCGTCAGCTCCCTTGTCCATTTCTGTTGTTCACTTAAAACCTGTGACACTCTCATTTGGTTTTCATTCTAGATAACTGCTATAGCATCCTTGCTTAGTTGGAAGCAAAGCTGAAGGTATTAGCCGCCAAAATCAGGCCTATTTTAAATACAGTATAGATCAAAAAAATGTCCCATCGCTTTTTCGGCCTTCACTCAAACGTTTCGTTCTCAGTCACTTCTTTACCGATTTGGCTCAAATTTTCAGCAAAAATTAACAACATGGTTGGCTAAATATTCTGCAAGTTTAGTGCCAAAATTCCGACTCATATTGGTTTCATGACCCGAAAACCAGGAATGAGGGTGGTCCACGCAAATTTAATTTTTTTCGGTAATACAAGGAGTACAGGCCTGAAACTTGCAGGAATGATTGGCGTTGCTATTGGGCATAACCCCTCACAACATACCGGGTTTTTGAAGTGTCCGCCGCCACGAAATTTGGCCAAAAAACGGACACTTCTAAAAGGCGGCGGACACTTGTTGCACAGTATAAGTATAGGCGGATACTTCCCGGCGGATACTTCTCCGAAAAGAAGTGTCAATCGTGTTTTTTTGTGCCACTCCTCAAGGAGCAGGTGGGTTACAATGGGTTAACATACTAAGCGGGCAGCCCTGTAGCTCAAAGGGCACTAAAATGGGGGAATTTCAAAAACCTGAGTGAAAATCCCATAGTTAAGAAATCTGCACCTTCTAGAATCAAAGCACTGAATCTGTTGTTAATCAACATAGATTGTAGCAGGAAGTTCGACAAATAAATGAACCTGATATTTAAGCTCTGTTTCACACCATAGTAACCATCCCTGCAGCGTTTTTTGAAAATTGAAAATCTTTAGAATCGTCATTTTGCCGGTTTTACGAAGAAAAGTCATATTTCGTCATGTTTTTGAAATTCCTCCATTTTAGTGCCCTTTGAGCTACAGGGCTGCCCGCTTAGTATGTTATGCCCAATAGCAACGCCAATCATTCCTGCAAGTTTCAGGCCTGTACTCCTTGTATTACCGAAAAAAATTAAATTTGCGTGGACCACCCTCATTCCTAGTTTTCGGGTCATAAAACCAGTATGAGTCGGAATTTTGGCACCACACTTGCAGAATATTTAGCCAACCATGTTGTTAATTTTTGCTGAAAATTTGAGCCAAATCGGTAAAGAAGTGACTGAGAACGAAACGTTTGAGTGAAGGCCGAAAAAGCGATGGGACATTTTTTTGATCTATACTGTATACTTAATGTACTTAATTTAATTAAATGTGGTAAGTAAATTATAATTAAATTAAATTTCTCTCAGATATGGTAAGTTAATTTTAGTTTAATTATATTTCTCTGGGCATGTGGTAAGTAAATTATAATTTAATTATATTTAAAATAAATTTACTTAGCAACAGTACTGTTGACTCTTTAATTTTACTTAGGTGCTCCGTGAGCATTTTTCACCAAGTGAAATAAACAATTATCCGGCCAATTTAGTTGCAATATTTTTGCAACCTCAGGTAAAATTGCTGAACCTGAAATATGCCATTTTGCAGCCGCATTGAAGCACAAACGTTCGTTTGCAGCGATTTTAAACCAAAGCCTCTGACGGGCACGACATCGTTTCGCCTATTTGTTCTGCGCGTTCTCTAATAAATGCATTTACTTGTACTGTACGTACGTACTGTTCTGTTCTGTTGTTTCAGAAATGCAAGAGTCAGCATGCGTTCAGCTCTGCCAGGTAAACAAAGTCTACAAACGTCATAAATGCAATAATATAATTGGATTTGTCTACTGCTATTGTTTCGGACCCTGATTAGCATTGGTTTCTCTGATGACTGAATATGTAGTAACCCAGTAACAGATGAGTCTCTGGAGGTCTGCTCCTGCCGACTAGAGCCTGACCCCGCTGAGGTTTGGAAAACTGAACCAAATTTTTACTATTGACAGACCTCGTAGGTGGATGGGGTCTAATCGACTTCGGCAAAAAAAATTGTCTCAGAATCGGATTGCAGTAGGGTGGTCTGGTTATAGTCAGTGGTGCTGGTGGGTGCAGACCTCCAGATGTGTGTCTACACGGTTGACCATAAATCAAGGCGAGTTTTAGTCCATCTGCAAACAAATCAAACAAATACAAGTCTTGATCGAATCAAAAGATCACATACGAGCGCTAAAGATCGGTTTAGGTGAATGGAAAACCGCTAAAACAGTACAAAACACATGGACCATACATGTAACAGGGGGACCGGCGGGGAGCTTGCACTGATATAGGCCAGTCCGCCGATTTTTTCGACCCTTTCCGATTTTTTGGGAAGTAATTTTTTCAGCATTTATTTTAGAATTTTAGACATTACAATTGCTAAAATCGCCAGTAAAACAGCACTTTCTAGCTGAGCCAAAAATAGAGCCAAAATTAGATTTTTAACCCGGAAATTGCGTTTTTTGCGATTTTTAAGCGTTCTTTAGTACCCAACCTCCTCCCATAAAATTTGGGCTCAGATCCCCATTGGCGGATGACCTTTTACATGTATGACATAGACTAATAAACAGCGTTTGTACTGTAGATACAGATCGTTCTTCGTATACGCAGAATTCTTTATCTGAAACAACAGTCATAGTTACTAAAATGCATACACCTTACTAAAACCAATTTAAAAGAACGGAGAAAGGAAGAATGAAAGTGAAAGTAAAACCACTCACAAAATCGAGTGGTCGTTTACCCATCGCTGGGCGGGCGCGGAACTACGACGGGCGTGCGCGCGGCGGTCTCAATCTTGCCCAAGAGCCCTGAGGAGGCGAGCGTGTGGAGTATCCAGAGAACTACGAACAACACGGCCAAGTTGATCATCATGAGAACAGTTTGTTTGTCGAGATTGTCGTGCATGGCCTGCCACAGTCCGTCTATGCTGGTGTCGCGCCAAATGGCCGCCTGAGACACTTTGCGCGCCGCGTACTTGTCGCCCTGGATCGAGCCCACCAGGCTCTGCTTCCGTCTGTTGGTCGACATCGGTAATTGGCTGAAATTCTTATAATGTGGATTTTGCTACCCACATAATCGCTTATGTAAGGGGCGTAAATTGTGTTAGCGCAGCAGCGCGTACGAGAAGTACCATTGTGATAAAATTTAAACAAAACTTTTCAAACAACAATTCAGCCTTCGGCTCAGGTTTGGTCATCTGGGTGGTCAGGACCCTTATTCCATGGCGGGGAGCATTTTGACCTAAAATCGGTCAGTAGAACAGAAAACAATTATCGTTAGTAAGCCATAAGCGCAAGACAAGATGCACACGACTCAGACGCATTCAGCAGTGCCGTGGCGATGGCCTTTGCGCGGGTGTAGTTATTGGCTAGTTGGGGTTTGGAGCTAAAGTTGATATTCTATTCTTTACATCTTGGATACTGACACCAACAAACCCACGTTTTCCATACATTCCTTATTGTGATGGGGAATACTTTGCAGAGATAGTTTAGCGTCGAAAACTACAGCAACACAATAGCCTGCAGTAAGTGAAGTTAGCCTTTTACGGTTGTTGTTAAAGGTTTTAAAAGGACAAGACAAGCTAAGTTGAACTTTTGACATAATCCTTCTAAGTTTAGTCTAGACAGGTGCACAAGAGTCCATTCAACCATTGTTCTCAAAGGTCGACGTGTATAAAAGCGTTGGGCTCACAATTGCTGCGGTTTGGAGTTTGTGATCAAAGCTGCAGAGTGTCAGAGAGAATGCAGTGGCTGTCGGGTTGCTTTCTGCTCTTGCTGAGCTGCTCGGTCGGATTCAGTAATTATGCTTGCGTCGGTACGTTCACTAGACTAAACTATTTTATTAATAATTAAAATTAAATTATTACACCATTTTGTACGTATGGTACTGCCAGATTTTTTCAGAGCCGGAAAAATCTGCGTGCCCCAAGTTCTGCACTGACATCCACTATAAGTTCGATAACTGCAGCGTCTTTAAAAGTGAAAAACTTAGTGGGTTTGGGTGTACCTGTGGCAAGAAGAAGGCCTCGGTTCAGTTGCTGTCAACAACAATTGGGCAGGTCCACTGTGACAGTAAGTCGACTAACGTTTTTCACACAAAATTCGCCAATTTTTTGAGGGGTTTTAGTCTGGTCGTACCACACCAGTCCTACATACCGCTTTTTTATTTTACTAGTGGATTACTACTGTGTATTACAATTTAGTAAATTTACTACAAATTCAGCCCTTCAATTCAATCTTAATCTTTGTTTTGCTACCAAGCAGCTCAAATTTTACTGATTTTTGTTTTACTAACTAAAATGATACTATTTTACTATGACTTGCTAATTACTGATAGAAAAGGGTGGAATTTAGCATGAATGATGTCAAGATCTTATAAATAATTGATGTTTTGTGTTAAATAGTTGCTAAATTTGATCATGATACGATGTTCTCCAAAACTTTAGAGACAAATTCGACTGAGAAATGAGCGCTCAAAATGGTTTCCAAGTCTGTCGCTTAAACCACTAGTTGTGCACTTCCACGTATTATTATTATTATTATTATTATTATTATTATTATTATTATTATTATTATTATTATTATTATTATTATTATTATTATTATTATTATTATTATTATTATTATTATTATTATTATTATTATTATTATTATTATTATTATTATTATTATTATTATTATTTTTTTTTTTTTAAACTTTATTCCATTGGGAACCGGGTTCCACTTTCGCAGATGTGCCCTTCCCGTCAGTGTGGACCCTGTGACATATCTACCGTCACTTAGCCGTTTTGGCGCTTTATTAGATCTTGCAAAGATCTTATTAGATCTCGCTTTATCTAACTTGCAAATCAGAGATACCTGTACTAGAAAAAGTAGATGGAACTGTTGTTGCAAAATCTAAAGACAAGGCTGAGTTGTTTAATTCCTTTTTTGCTTCTGTCTTCATTGTTGATGATGGGATTAAGCTAGATAGACCTGCTGTCCCTCCTACAAACTCACTAGTTGACGAAAAAATTGACACGGGAATTGTCTTTGACCATTTATTATTTCTGGCTAACAAACGGTCTGCAGGTCCAGATGAAATTCCGCAATTTTTCCTGCGTAAACTAGCTGCAGTCGTAGCCTTTCCTCTAGAGCGTATTTTTAGTTTGTCTTTTGCGTCAGGTACCTGTCCGTCCACCTGGAAAACTTCCAAAATAACGCCACTCCACAAAAAGGGCGCTCGCGCCAGCGTTAAAAATTATAGACCGATTAGTCTTTTAAATGCATCCAGTAAAGTTTTCGAATCTATAATTAGGGAAACGTTAGTGCATTTCTTAAAAACCAATAATGTTATCTCAGATGAGCAACATGGTTTTTTTAGCAAAAGGTCTACTGTAACTCAACTTTTGTCTTGTCTAAATGACTGGTCGAAGTCATTAGATGCCAAAAAACGGTTGATGTGATATACATATTTAGACATAGCAAAAGCATTCGATAGTGTCTCCCACTCAAAGCTGCTCTGTAAATTAAGATATGTTGGTGTTTCTGGTAAACTGTTAAATTGGCTGAAATCGTACCTGACTGGTCGACGACAGTACGTTAGTTTAGATGGAGAAGTTTCTGAGCAAAGGCCTGTAACTTCTGGAGGTAGCTTGTTAGGTCCAGTGTTATTTCTAATTTACATAAACGACCTTCATACAGTAGTGCAATCTTCTCAACTTAAACTATATGCAGACGATGCAAAACTTTACTTTGCAACAGATAGGGGCTCCATAAACTACAATCTCAGAGATGATTTAAATCGTGTTTATGCATGGGCAACACAAATGCAATTGGACATAGCCATACAAAAATGCTCAGTATTACATTTGGGTTACGGTAATGCAACTACATAGTTTGAGTTAGGTGGACACACTGCCCCTACATGTACCCACATAGTAGACCTGGGCGTCACTATTTCTTCTGATTTTAAAGTTTCTGCACATTGTCAAAGAATTGCTCGCAATGGCTTTCATTCAATAAATTTAATTTTCAACGTTTTTCATACTCGAAGCACTCCTTTCCTTTTCAAATGTATAATACTTTTGTTTTGTCTAAGTTAGAGTACGCGTCTGAGGTCTGGAATCCATATTTGCTGGGTGATATTGATTTGGTTGAGAGGGTCCAGAAATTGTTTACCCGGCGCCTGCCAGGATGTCAGGGTACTCATATCCCAAGCGTCTAGCTCTCCTGAAAATGAAATCATTAGAGCAACGCCGAATTGTTCGAGACTTAATTATGGTCTTTAAGATTGTCAGTGGCCTGGTGGATTTGCCGATGGAAGACTTTTTTACCTGGGCACCAACCAGGGGCACTAGGGGGCATAACTTCTAGATATACGTTATGCATACTCGTCTAGAACTGCGCAAAAATTTCTTCGCAAGTCCAGTTGTTCCAATTTGGAACAACTTGCCTAGAGACGTTGTAAATGCTTCATCACTCCAAAACTTTCATACTAAATTGGCCGCAGTGGATCTATCAAGTTTTTTTAGGGGGAGGGCCCTTGAGCCGGTCGATCGGCCCAGCTGTTGTTTAATATCAAAAATTCCGTTTGCGTATGCGTATGCGTATACGCATTCTGTTAAAAAATGCGTATGCGTATGCGTATACGCATTCAAAAATAAATGCGTATTTTTGCGTATTGCGTATGCGTATTGCGTATCGAATCGTAGTCGAATTTTATGCCTGAAAGTACTGTTTCCAATGTTAAAATTAAGTATATATATGTACAGTATAGATAAAAAAATGTCCCATCGCTTTTTCGGCCTTAACTCAAACCATTTTCGTTCTCAGTTACTTCTTTACCGATTTGGGTCAACTTTTCAGCAAAAATTAACAGCATGGTTGGCTAAATATTCTGCAAGTTTGGTGCGAAAATTCCAACGGAAAAAAATTTTTTGAATGGAAAAGTGAAAATCATAGTGGTCTGTGTAAATTCAAATTTCCCGCGTAATTACGGCGCTATCGCTTAGATAGTTGCAGGAATGATCGGGCGGACATTTGGTCACAACATGTTCAGACGGCAGCCCTCTGGGTCTGGCTTAAGGGGCACTAAAATTGGGGAATTTTAAAAATTCACGAAAAATCGATTTTTCCTTCAAAAACGCGGTTTTCTGCAGTGTCTCACTTACACTTCCAAAAGTTATTCAATTATAGGATTATGCAAACATATGCAGTACAGTTGTAATGCTAGTGCTGCATCGGAAAGACTGTGAAGACAAGCAGAGTGTTGTTTCTGTCCCGATTGTCTCCTCTAGCAGGACTCTTAAGGACAAGACTACTATGATTTTCACTTTTCCGTTCAAAAAAATTTTACCGTTGGAATTTTCGCACCAAACTTCCAACTATTTAGCCAACCATGTTGTTAATTTTTGCTGAAAATTTGAGCCAAATCGGTAATGAAGTGACTGAGAACGAAACATTTTTTTATCTATACTGTACATTCAATTTTTTTAGAAAAGACAGAACATCACTGAATATGTGGGTTATTAGCCTGTTTTTCGTAGGTAAATAAAAAATAGCTTTGCTTTTTACAAGTGACCTTGCCAAAACACACATAAAACTG
Organism: Sabatieria punctata; assembly: GCA_030248155.1. Lineage (NCBI taxonomy): Eukaryota > Metazoa > Nematoda > Chromadorea > Araeolaimida > Comesomatidae > Sabatieria > Sabatieria punctata. The sequence goes on along the minus strand of JASANB010004951.1, from coordinate 2,377 downwards.
CTATTTTCAAGGCTCCCAGCCTCTAAACAGTATAGTAAATACGCATACGCAAAAATACTCAAATGCGATCAAAAATGCGTATGCGTATTGCGTATCCAGAAGTAAATGCGTATGCGTATGCGTATGCGTATACGCATTCTGATAAAAATGCGTATTTTTGCGTATTGTGTATGCGTATTGCGTATACGCAAACAAAGCTGGGCCCCAGCCCTCCTGTCATCTAGTGGCATGCTACGGTATGCTGGTCATTCTACATTGTAACAGTTTATTCTTTGTTTGTTTGTTTGTTAAAATCAATAAACCTTCATTCATTCACTTTTTATGACGAGACATGTGGAAGTGCATAACTAGTGGTTAAGTGAAGGAGTAGGCCAAAAATTAACTTCTGAGGTTATGTACATGAACTGTTAAAATTGCAGCGAAATTGATTGACGAACACAAAAGTTACATCAAAACGAAACCGACGATTGATAAATGGCCCAGTGCGCCCTGTATTTCAAAGCAAAATTGATCATGATTTCGTCAGAATTTGCCAAAATCTAGTAAAATAGTTGTAAAAGTTCCATTTTACTATTGAATTTATGCCGTTTGCTAATATTATTTTTTTACTTTACTATTGACTCTTTAATTTTACTTGCAATGTAAGTGCTCCGTGAGGATTTTTCACCCCTAAAATGTGATGCAAACAATTATTCGGCCAATTTCGTTCCAATATTTTTGCAATATCAGGTAAAAATTGCTGAACCGATTGCAAGTAAAGTAAGCCTATTTCCAGCCGTATTGAAGCACAAACGTTAATTTGCAGCGATTTTAGGCCAAAACCTCCGACCGGTGCGAGTGCGACATCGTTTCACCTATTTGTTCAGCATATTCTCTAAAAAAAGCATTTATGCATACTTCTCGTACTGTTATTTCAGAAATGAAAGAGGCAAAATGCGTTCAGCTCTGTCAGATAAAGAAAGTCTACAAACGCCACACTTGTGCTAGTTTATTTGCATATGTCTACTGCCTTTGTTATGTTGGCAAGTCCGACCGAACTTATTAATAGCTTTTTAAAATATAATTCGTGGACTTGAACCTGAACCTGAACCTGTTTTAATTAGCCTTTGAGGCGGACTTGAACCTGTCCCGTTCTATTGGACTTACTGAAATAGGTTCAAATTTTTAGTTTAACTTTGGGCAAAATTCGTTAAATTTTCGGTTGGATGCACAGAAATTAAATGGTTTCATATATCTTTTACACCTATTCCCAAACTAAAAATCTGAGAAACGAAAGTACTGCCCTATAAAAAAGTCTGATCTTTATCGTTCACTGCCAGTGTACACGCTTATAAGGCTCCGAAAAGTTGCAAACATTGCCAAATTTCTACAGTTTTTTTGATAATATCAGTGGACTTGAACCTTAACTTATTGTCCAGGTTTTTTAGAAGATAGACTTGAATCTGAAATTTCCATGTTGGACTTGACTTCAACCTGAACCTATTTTTTTAACCCCGGACTTTCCAACAGTAGTTTGTTACGGACTATGATTAGCACTGGTTTCTCTGATGACTGAATATGTAGTAACCACGTAACAGATGAGTCTCTGGAGGTCTGCCCCGCCGACTAGAGTCTGACCCCGCTGGGGTTCTGTAAACTGAACCGAATTTTTACTATTGACAGACCTCGTGGGTGGGTGGGGTCTAATCGACTTCGGCAGAAAAATTGTCTCAGGATCGGATTCCAGTACCGGTGGTCTGGTTATAGTCGGGGGTGCTGGTGGATGACAGACCTCCAGATGTGTGTCTACACGGTTGACCATAAATCAAGGCGAGTTTTAGTTCATCTGCAAACAAATACAGTAGTCTTGATCGAATCACAAAAGATCACATACGAGCGCTAAAGATCGGTTTAGGCGAATGGAAAACCGCTAAAACAGCACAAAACACATAGACCATTATACATGTAACAGGGGGACCAGCGGGGAGCTTGCACTGATATAGGCCAGTCCCCCGATCGGGAACCCGCCCCGATTTTTCCGACCCTTTCCGATTTTTTGGGCAGTAATTTTTTCATCATATATTTAAGAATTTTAGACATTACAATTGCTAAAATCGCCAGTAAAACAGCACTTTCTAGCTGAGCCAAAATTAGATTTTTGACCCGGAAATTGCGTTTTTTGCGATTTTTAAGCGTTGTTTAGTACCCAACCTCCTCCCATAAAATTTGGGCTCAGATCCCCATTGGCGGATGACCTTTTACATGTATGTCATAGACTAATAAACAGCGTTTGTACTGTAGATACAGATCGTTCTTCGTATACGCAGAATTCTTTATCTGAAACAACAGTCATAGTTACTAAAGTGAATACACTTAGGTACCTACTAAAACCAATTTA